>MU134466.1:0-55353 GCA_015039355.1 Ramaria rubella
TCAAGGCCAGCTTTGTCAATCACGTGACATTTGCTGTTGTATCTCGTCTACGCTTACGTCAGCGTATTACGTCATCATCTTCGTCACTGCTACGTCATCATCTTCGTCCCTGTTCTACTTTTGTTGCTGCTGATAGCAAAGTGCGCTGAGCCGAACACCAGTGTAAGTAGCCGTGCAACGACGACACCGCTACCCACTGTCTTTTGGATTCATTTCCGAAAGTAAACCGACAACGCCTTCACTATCAATGGGTGCTGGCCATGGTTATGCTTGCTGTGGGTGTTGGCCATGGTTATGCGTGCCATGCTCACTGATGGTGTACACCATGGGCCATTGATGCACAGCCTTCTATGATGTCACGAAAGGTTTTCAGCCGTTTTGTGACTTGTCACAAGTCACAAAAAGGTCAACAAAGTTCACACCTTCACGACTGAACAGACTTGGACAGGCAAACTAAAGCAGAAGGTGAGTCTAGATCCATTTCGTCGGAATCTATTAAGTACCACTGAAAATTCAGACTCATTCGTTAGACAGCACAGTGTTCAGGTCAATATCCGACCTGCCATGACATTTCCTGTCATGGGTATTGTCACAGTTAGTGAGTCAGGTCTGTTCCCAATTGCTTTTACTCATGTGGAGATGAAGTCGTAAACTGTATGTAATCGTGAGCCGAACCTGGAGTGAAATGGAGCAAGAGGATGTGTGGCGGGAGTCAAGCGGCCCAACAGCCACAATATCAAGCTGCAAATCCAGGGATAGACAAAACGCATAGCAGGAAATGGTACCACACACTGATGCTCTGCACCTGCTGGTAACACAAGCTCGACGTCACACATACAGCGAGTGATACATTTCTGCCCGTCCCAAACCTTGGATGTGCTAAAGCTAGGGTGGGTCTGCAGTTCAGTTATGTTTGTTGGACGTGATGTACCTGAGTCCCAGTCCTCTTGTCATGTTCATAACGTCCATCTCTGTGTCTCCACACGCTTATAAATGTGCATAAAGGGATCTGTTGGCACTCACCTCTTTCTTCCCCTTGACACGATATTGACCTCAGTGCTGCTGCCACCTCTGTCCTCCTCGCCACACGACATGACACATGACATAATAAGCCAGCGCAGCCAAACCACATCAATACCCCACATACTGGTTCCATCCCACCTGCTCCTCAGCTCTCACTCTCACCGTCCAACAATGTGTCTTGCCGCCAAGTTGACAATGCCTTTTTAGGACTCAATGTGCATCCAGTTCTGATATTAAAATCAAATTAAATGTGTGAAATTACAATCCATTTGAAAACAACTTACCCTTAGAAATATTCTCACACTGTATTTTCATCACCTGTATGTGCCAGTCAATGTATGCTAGTTCCACTCAATTGAGACATAAATCAGTCTAGAGCATGCCTATCTTTGCACATTGTATGCCAGGTCTGGCTTGTGTGCTGTTTTTCTGCTGGGACTGGTGAGTTAAGCAGGCCTGGACTTCCCGCCATGTTGAGGGCACTGCTGACCATCCAAGAGGTTAAGTATATATGTATAACTGAGTAGAACAGACCTGACTCACTAGTTGCGACAGTAGCCATGACAGGAAATGTCCAGGCAGGTTGGATATTGACCTGAGCACTGTACTGTCTGAAGATCTGAACTTTTAGTGGTACTTAATAAATTCCAACAAAATGGATCTAGACTCACATTCTGCTTCAGTTTGCCTGTCCAAGTCCGTTCAGTCGTGAAGCTTGAAGCTTGAAGGTTGGTCGACCTTTTTGTGACTTGTCACAAGTCACAAAAAAGTCGAAAACCTTTCATGACATCATAGAAGGCTGTGCATCAATTGCTCCATGTCATGCACCCACCAACAGCGAGCATGGCACACATAACCACAACCAACACCCATTGACAGCAAAGGTGTCACACCCACACGAATGCAATGCAGCAGCAACCCTCCCCACAAATATATGCCCAATATTACAATGCTGAACATGCACTCAAGGCGGCAACCACACCACACCAAACCACACGCCAATGACAACGCCACACACATGGAGGGGACAGTGATGAGCCTGTGCCCATCTCCACCATATGCACCAGCACCAGTGGCAGTCCCAAGGCACCCCAACTGCCGCCGTACCCAGGGAGGTGTGAACGCACCCTTTGATCCCTGCAACCACCTCAACCTTGGATAAAAGTAAGATCCCTCATGCAGATCATGTTGAGGGTGCTGCTGACCATCCAAGAGGTTAAGTATATAACTGCATGAGTACATTTTGAGGGTAATAAATTCACTACCTCATTTAACTGACTTTGGATTGGTGTTGAGACAGTGATGAGACTGATTAGCCTATGCTGCTGCTGACACCTACAGCATCCCCACCAGTGAGTTGCAATCAGTGTAGAAGATGGTGTCATGTTGGGGTTATTCACCAGCCCTGACAATTCTTCCGGTGTGTACTAACTTTCACTTTCCCTTTCCAGATGCTTTCCAGACAACCAAGGCTGTGCACGTCTTGAATGCAAGGCTCCACTTCAATTTTGCCTTTTTGGCCGTTATACTCCTCCTGATGGTGGGTGCTGCAAGGCTCGGGTGTAACTTGTATTGAGCATGGAGTTCAACTGTCAACCATTCAACATCTAATTTTAGCATGGGTATTAACATGTATACTCAACACTTTTCAGTGAGCTTGGGGTTTCTTATCATTAGATTAGGAGGCCGTCTGTCTATGTCTATTAATATTGATTATTCCATACCTGTGGGTATACCCATACTCTCAAAAAATGGGGAGTACAGGTACAATATTTGGTGAAACATTTACATGCAAACATCCGTAAGTAGGAGTATAAGTATGGGTATACCCAAGGTATACCTGCAGATACCTGCAGGTATCTGTGCGTATCTGTGAAAAATGGGGAGTATGGGTATCGCTTTTGGTAAGTCAAATACATGAGGATGCAGGATTTGAGAGTATGGTTATGTACTCATGAGGGGCCCTAGCAAATGCAAAGTGCAGAAGGATACCAGAACATGCAAGGGGATTATGATGGCAACCCTGAGGTCAACTATATGCAGGAACAGCTGATGTAGTGAGCCTCCACTGTAGCAAGCTGTCGGATGGTCAGGGTGAATGAGCAAGAAGCTGGTCCATAATAAGTGGTATGTGAAGGTTGAACATGATACTTGCAGCATTGCAAGAGATGAGCAGTCAACAAGAGCAAATGCAAAGACAAGTAATGTGCTCAGCACAATACCTGTCATGGATATGTGACCTTAATTCCCCACCCAGCATGTGGGCAATGGGCAGGACCCATGAACATGTGATCCACTTATCATCCAGTTTCAGTGATATCACCCAATGTTCATAACCTTGCATGACATCATGCAATGGCCTGATAGGGAATCGTACCTGCCAGGCACAAGCCATGGCCCACTTACTGCTAGTCGAACTAACCACTACCAAACTTTGCCCCTTACCACTGCTTGAATAGGTGGGGGGAGGTGTGCTAGGGGCAGGGCCAGACACAGGTGTGTCCAGCATATTATTTATGAAAATGAAAATGTGCATCTGTTACAAATGATCAATATCATGAGTCTTACCATTTTTACCATTCTTGTTAAATCTCAGAGGATCCCATAGCTGTTGAAATCAGTGAGACCTGTACAAGGATCAAAGACTGAGCAAACCAAGCAAAAGGCCACATACCTGGGGTGCGGTCATTTGCCGGTCTTTCCTGGCATATTTGAGATGGCATATCGGGGTGATCAGTAAGCGGATCCGTGAGACAAACTGTCCATTTAGTTCAACACAGTAGTTAAATCACAAACAAAATAGACATATGCCATGCAGCACACCCCTGCTTCTTTAATGCACATGCGGCAGCTAACTTACCCTGGAATGCATCCTCCCGCACAACCCAGATATGGTAATCATGTTTCTGCGAGGGGTCAGTTTATTGCATAATGCAAGGACACTGAGGGCAGGGGACATAGTATCTTTCAAATGCCGTTGGTAATTCATAATCGGCAAAAAGCCGACCATCTTGGTGGGATGGCCTTGGAGAACAAGTCGGTCACTTGTGTATACCAAAGCCAGAACTAAAATGAAGAAACTTACCACAACCAGATCTGTTCGCGATTGCGACCCCAGGTTAACATCATTTCCGCAGCTCTGATGCGGTCGCGGCAAGGCCTGAATATTTCTAGGCGCAGTGAAGCAACCTCGTCGATTTCAGCAATAGGAACTGATGGGGAAAACCGTGAGGGTGATACAACAGAGCCCTGAGTAGCGTTCGAGGTTTTCGAAGGGGTGGAAAATATAGTAGCGGCTGGGGATGGAGATCTCTCTTCGTCAGAGAGGGGGTATTCGGAAGACATGGAAAATATTTGCATACCATGAAATCCTAAAGAGATGGTTTTATAAGGAAGTCATTTCTATTCTTCACACGTTTCATGATTCGCTTGGAGAGGAAAATTTCGCAAAACTGTCAAGGAAACTTTCGGAGACCGATGGTGTACACAGTATTTGAAATTGTTGTTACAAAGTTTATCTTGATGGGCACCCGCGCATAGAGACGGGGGCAATCTGAAATATCTACAGAGGCACGGAGCGGAGCACGTCGGCCTGATAGTTGACAACCGAAGCTGACAAAGGTCATTGTCACGGCCTTAAAAATCTTAACTTAGGTGTGTTTGGCTTCCTTACATAACTAAACATTCGTTCTTTCCACCAAGCCACCTGAAACATGGGACAATGTACCGCAGCGAGACTTGCATGGGGTTTCGTCATTCCAGAGAACAAACTTTATCCGTTGCTTGAAGCGTTCCAAAAAGAGGAAGAAAAAACTGATGACAAAGCCGACGACAAAGAACCTGACGAGTCCCCTGAACCCCTGGCAAAAAAACCTAAAACGAGGCATAACACACCAGATTTTTCCTTAGACTTCGAAGGTGCATACGAACTCATCAAATATATAATCGTAGCCATGAGAAAAAGTGAAGCTGGAGGTTTTTTTGGATTTTGGGCTGGTGGTGTTAAAGACGAACAGCTTGAAGATCCGCTACGGTTCACATTCTATTACTCTGGGGAGGATGAGGAAGGACCTTTGACTCATGAACTTGAGATTTGGGGGAGGGAAAATTGTGAGTGCCCTATTTTCATAGAGGTTTGAATACTAATGCAAGGTATTCTCGAAAGTTGGTGCTGTGTGCGTCGGTCTTGGAGCCACGCTAAACACAGAGCGCATACTCAAAAACACAGAAGGGAAATCCAAACAACTACAGGATGATCTGCATTTCAAAGAAGCCGGTATTGAAGTCGAAGAGGAATGGGTTCTGATGGTGGAAGTTGGCTGAGTGACTGATTTACTCTCAATTATGGTTATTTGTATTTCAAGTCATGTGTGGACGAATTACGTTGTACAGAATTAGCCGATTTGGTGCAGATTTGCGGGCGAATTTGGGACGGGGAATCATCGAACCCGGGAAAGAACCTTTGAAGTCACTTTGCAAAAGTTGGCAGATTTGGTGTTGATTTGGTCCTGGATTTGAAAGTGAATTTCAAATGGAGTATGAGGTAGAATTGAAGCAAATCTTTTATCTCTGCCGTTTATTGGAGTTGCGTGAAGCAGAAAGAAGGGCTGGTGATTAATGCGACGACATTTCCACCCCAATGGACTCCACCCTCGATGATAATCCAGCTGAAAATACAAGTCAAGCATGATAGATGAGAGTCTCGAGTTTAAATTCGATGATGAACAACGAAGACAGGATTCAATGGCCCTGAAATCGCTTGGAAGCAGGAGTCATTGCAAGAAGATCACATGGGATGATCAGAGCGTACAAGTAGAGGTTTCTGAGGCACCTGTAAAAGTTACGGGGCTTATGTGACACACTCCTCATATTGAACAGTATACTAAAGCAGTTCTTGAAGACGAAAGTTCAAAGCACCAATTCCAATACAGATCCTGATGGTTGTTGGGTATTGTTGCTTAGATTTGCGGGTCTCATATATTACCACTTGCCCGCTACGCCTTCCTTCCATCTTTCCATCCCTAATGTTTTTTCTCCTGGGCCGAGTCACCTTACCCGGGTCCCAATTGCCTACCAAGATGTACTATATATTGAAGGTAGATATGAATTATGTGGGTCTTGTTCAGGTGGGGTAGAATCAAAAACATATCTGGGGCTGACGACAAGAATCTAGCTGAGAGGGAGGGACCTTAGGAACGGCAGCATGAACCACCTTGCATCAGTTGGAGTGGTCATCGTCGTCGAGTCATCTCAGAGACAGTAACATCATTTTTAATGAACATCCTAAAAAATACAACATTTGCGACTCTTCTTCTCATATATGGGATCACTGCCCACAAACATCGCCTGTCATGGTCATGTATCATTATTATAATGAATACGGAGCAAAATTGACGTACTGTTTTAAACACATCATCCACCCCTTCTCGTGTGAATGCAGAGCATTCTAGGTATGCAACAGCACCTATTTCTCTGGCTGCCTCCTCTCCTTCCTCTTTCGTCACAAATTTCCGTTTGCTCGATGTCTTTTCATAATCGTCAGACCTCAGTTCGATCTTCGTGCCCACAAGAATGAACGGTATGCCATGGGAATGATGGGAGATCTCGGATATCCAGGCTCGCCTCACACTTTCGAAGGACTTGGAGGAGTCGACTGCAAAACATACAAGGAAGACAGAGGCGCCGATATATGATAGAGGCCTTAGTCTGTCGTGGTCGAGTGTCCCCTCTATGAATATGGGCAGTACGGTGATTAGCGGAAGAAAACACAGTGAATCATACCGCCGGTGTCCCATAGACCAAACGAGTATGTGCCTCCACGCACTGTGATGGTTTTCGCCCAACCATCGAAGATCTAAGGATGATGTTCAAATCTGCCTGTAAACGTCCATACTTTCCTTTACTTTAGGTACATAGTGACGCGGTCCCACGATTCCCGTGGTGTAGGCGATGAGGAGACACGTCTGTAGTTGAATTAACGATCGCTTTTATATTATGTAGTGGTGCCGACCTTGCCCACACCACAGTTGCCTACTAAGACGCACTTGATGGAAGACAGATATGAAGGCATTGCATAAATATTTGTGGGGTAAAGTAAGACAAAACTTGAAACTGTATACCGAGACCTTATGGGTGGAAATCAGTTTCACCCATCCCATATACTAGTACACACGCTGAGAGTTACCTTTTCGTATGAACTTGACCTGCACACGTGAGTTGCAGTAGTGTCGTACGGGGACGAGAATAAGAAAGCAATCATGCAGGAAAACAATGCCCCGCCAGTCCGTTTACCGAGAATCCCATCAATAGGTTGACAGGTCTTCGGCACTGAACCGCCATAACGCAGTGCTTAACGCAATGACTGTCAATGTGTTATCGAGTCTAACATCAGGGGAAAGCCACTAAGCCCCTTCGACAACAGAGAAACGCGCAAAACAAACGCACAATATCTCACCGATTTCTTTTGGCCTCTTTCATCCATGTTTTTCGGCACGATCTGCTGAAAGAGTCACAAACAAACAGTATTATTTCTTATCTGAAGTTTCCGATCGTGCGTGTCACTCCCCTGCTTGGGCACAATGTGTCGGGGTTCAAATGATGATTCGTGGGCGAGACAAAGGTTAAAGGTTAAAGCTCATGTATAGCGATTATTGTCCCGGGACCTGGTAAATCTCTGACAAGTAACGCGTCCTGGAACGGTATCGACGCTAACCTGACAGCTCAGCAGAATGTTTTATACCTCATGACCATCTGGGCAAACAATGAATTGTCTCAGATCATGGGCGTGCATTTCCCAACGCGACCCCTTATTCCGAATCCTGGTACTGGGCTACGTCGGGGGAAAAGCGCGTGTCGAAGAAGCTGTGTGATGGAAGTTGCGTGTGAACGTTCCTTTGTTCAAGTTCCTCTGAGCGAATTGGGCCGGGGATTCGGACAGAATGTGGACGATACGGGCTTCATATATATATATAGCCGGTCAACGCGTAGTACCTACCTAAACGTTGACTCCATTCACAATCTCATTACTTATTACGCCTCTATCTCACAAATAATATGTCTACCTTGCCACCTGAAATCCAGGAAATAATGTGAGTGACCTCGGTTTACACAAGTGCTCGCATATTATTAACCGTCCGTTCTGAAGTGATCTGTATGATCAGTTAGAAGCCGAAGGATGGTGGCGAGACAGCGGCGACTTTGGCAATGTGCCGTGAGTTTGTATCTTAAGACAGGGATGTTTGCGATGGACTGACATGAGTGGCACAGTATCGTCGCAGAAGAGTTCGACGTGCTCAAGGAAGTGGACCGCGCGGTCGAGAATCCACAGAACGATTTCAACCGATTCGACCAGAATTTTCCTGTGGCACCCGATGTCGACGCTTGGGCCAGAATGGGTTCCACATCCAACAATCATTCCATCGTACCGCAACAATTCCACCCCATGCCCATCGTAGCAACCATTCCCGAGACCTATATGGAGGCTTGCGGCGGGATTGCTGCAAACGGACCGCAGGGTGCAAATGACCTTGGACTAAATATGTGGCCGGACATCTATCAGCAGAATTGGTACGTTCAGCCGAAATCAATGCTGAGAAACTGAGGCTGAACGAGGTCTACATAGGGAGTATGAGTCAAACGTCGTACCAACATCATCCAACTTTTTCTTGTATATCCAGCGCCCTCTATGTGGACCTCAGCATCACGGTGGTTTCATTCGCAGGGATAATCCCAGTGAACGAAGGTGTCAACGTCGCAGGGAAGCCAGGTACCATCCATATAGGGTGGCAATACAGGAAAATGAAGGTTATACTATTGGCCCGGCTCCGTACATGTAAGTTTTTGCTCTTTGTCCCATCTCATCAACTTACCAGAGGGTTGCCACAGATCCAACGGATTCCAACCCAACTACTACCCAAAGAAAGTGCCATATTATCACGAACAAGTCAGGCAGTGGAACCCCACTGACATAACACTGGACGAGAACATGGCAGTTGAGCAGTTGGGGAGGTCCCCGCTCGATAACATGGCATTCCGTCACCCTCTGGCTTGGGCAACGTCTCACCAGGATGTGCCCATACCCGTTCCAACGGAGCCTTCCCTATGCAAATCGTCGACCAGAATCCATAAGTCAAGTCAAAAGTCTGAACCACGCCGTAGGACGATCCCCCCGGTCGGCAGGGAGTATTTCGAGGCGGCCCTCCTCCACGCTGACGGCGAGTGTAACTATGTTGGGTCCAACGGGGTGCGCTGCCGGATAAAACATAAGCATTCAACCATGTCCAACAATAAAACCAAGAAGGATAAAGACAATCACGGCAAGATCGCCAAGCACTGGCTGGACTCCCACGCAATACCTGAGCTGATTAAACTCCACAAAAAAACCGTCAAGTTCGAGAACTGCGTCATCCTCAAGTCAGCTGAGATGGTGAGCATTGCAAACGAATATTGCTTACGATGCCCCATCAACGGGTGCGGCTGTGAATTTGCCGACATATCCAGCTTCAAGAGGCATATTCAGGCCAATATCGGGCCTCATGGTAGGACAAGGAGCGGAGATGAAGCAGATGTCGTAGTCGCCTCAGTACAGCCAAGGAGATTGACACCATCGAATAACTTCAACAATGGAACGGAGGAAGCTGTCTGGAGACTGCTTGAGGCAAGAAGGCGGGTTGTATAGGACTCGGTTTGACGAAGCCTTTTGGCATTTATTGTACTTTGACCTGATTCTTATATCGATGGAGGCGTGGTGTGAATGAGAAGGTTGTGGTCCGATCGATGCCACCAGGAACACCGACCACGTGACCTGTAAATCCAGTATCCATCCGTGGCACTTCCACTTCCACTCTCGCCCCTCCTTTATCTTTACATTCCTTCCGCACACAGCCGTGCTCGAATGTTACAGCGGACGGGCGAAGAAAGTGGGGTGTCGTAAGAACTTGTGAGTTGTCAATGGCTGTCAAGTGCGTACCCGTGAGGTGTCTCTGTGTCAGTGCTGTCTATGTGGTTATTTGGTGGATATAAGGATGCGTCCGGAAGGAGATCGTGGTGACGGTGAGTTAGATTGAACCTGGAGGGGTGCGGTGGGGACAGCTTGAGTATCGTACAGACGTCGGTATCGTAAAGTTGCGATTATAACTGGAATTATACATGTGGCTGAGCTGCTCAGATCACGGTTGTCTCAATAACACCTGCATATTCTTTACGTGGTACCATCTCCACCTACATATTCTTGGACAACGTTCAACTTTCGGTGGTTGCAGTGTGCGGCCATATAACACCGTGTTGGAAGACTCAGCCGTCTCTTTTCAGCGACCCGCTGGTCTTACCGTGTCTTAGCGTACCGTGATGATTACATATCCCTTTTCGCAGTCCCTCCACCTCTGCTCAGCACGAGACCCTTCCACACTGCCCTATTGTAATCTCTCCCTACTTCTAGCCAAGGCAAACGCCATTTTCAGTGCCAAACGACGCCGCTCGCTCCTAGTGCCGGGTCTCTCTACCAATATTGGCTGAGCGCAAGGATATTCCCATTTTCGACTGTGGATCCGCTGTATACGTAGGAGGAGCTGAATGAAAATCATCGACGTCTCGTTCATCTTGCTCCCTTGCTGATGCTTGCACTCTCAACATAACCTCAACACATCGCTACGTCACACTCTATTACCCAAATCGCCGCTACACCATTCAGCACAAATTCCCTCTGCCATCAAATTGCACGGGTACGTACTCCTTCCTTCCATCTCGTCTGAAGCTGATCCATTCTCCCAGTTTCGACGTCTCAGCATGAGCATATTTCCTTCATCCCTACCTGTCTCCAGAGCAGCACGTCGCACGCACCACCGTCCTTGCGCTGTCCAGCGGTCATTTAAATGGAGGCCTTCCCCCGGTCAAGCATTGTAGTGACCCACTCTCAGTGTCTTCGTAAGCAATTCCCCGCCATGTCGTTTCCGTGCTTCCAAACGGGATGCGGCATGTGTATCGGGGGGACAGGTGGGCGGCGATGCGTACGGTGCGTTCAAGGCTGTGGTGATTCCGCGTGATGCCCACCCCTGTATGTGTCGGTGCGAAGGGAGGATTGTACCGTGCTGTGGCACTGACTTCTGCGTTTCCGGGAGCTCTTGTTTGTAGAAGGACGGACCCGATGT
This sequence comes from Ramaria rubella, assembly GCA_015039355.1. Taxonomy (NCBI): domain Eukaryota; kingdom Fungi; phylum Basidiomycota; class Agaricomycetes; order Gomphales; family Gomphaceae; genus Ramaria; species Ramaria rubella. The sequence goes on from MU134466.1 coordinate 11,169, forward strand.
GATGCGGGCATTGTCGACTCTGCCTACGGTGTGTTATGCGTGGATCCCGGATGACGCAGTGCAACACGGTGTGGCGATTTGATATTCTGTGCTACGTGTTGGGTGATTTGGGTATCACTGTTGGATATTGCTGTTGTGTATCTTGTGTCAGGAATGGATTCAAACCAAACCCAGTTCGCGGTATTGGTGTCCTCCCTCAGCTATCTTTGTGTGGCGTGCACACTGGTGAGCGACCACTGTCTCGATCCTCCTCTCCGAAATAACACATCCCCTTCCCACTCTCCCAGCTCACAAAATACCACATTGTCATGGTTGTATGGCACATATACTGTGGAAAAAGTTAGGTGGGATTTTGCTTGAATTTTTGTACATGTTGGTACAGCTGTATCTAGCTTTATAGCAACGATATGTTACAAGTTATGTAATTTTTTCTTTTATACCAGTTCTAATAGATGCACCAAAATTCACAGCATGTTCTCCTGTGCCACAGACCAACTCCACTCTTCAAACAAAGAATCCTCTTTATGTAATAATATTTAACTGATCCTCAGTACCACTAACCCTAGTTCCAAATACTAGTTAACTAACTAGTTATTGTTATTACTGGAACACCGGTGTTCCAGTAATCTCCCCATGTAGTAATTGTCGCTCACTGACCACAACAACAACAACAACAACAACAACAACATGGACACAGACATGCGGCCACCCATGTGGGGCTATGATGCTCTTCTAAGATGAGCTCAAAGTCACACATGACAAAGCAAACTCTTCAAGCTATAGGGTTGGAGGGTGGGTCGCTGATCAGGTGTGGCTCCATGGGTGATGGTCTAAATGGCAGCTCTACAGTATTCATGACATTAATCTATGTACAGCCTCCCTGTAGATAGAAGTTCCTGTTAGATCCCAGATCCGACTCGTGTTATCCCAACGTTTCACATATTCCGATAAGCCCTTTTCTGTTTATGTCCGACATGTCCCCATTTTCTTAGTCATGATTCTATTTCAGTATTATCCCCGTACATCTTATCTTGATTTCCATATTCACTCCAACTTCGGAACTCCGTATCACGCACCCTTATCTTCCGTTTCCGCTTTTGGAATCCCACATGTTCTTAAATACATTTTCTCTTGATCAAGCTTCTTCAGCTTGTATATTGTATCACTATCTCTCTCTTATATCTCTCTTATATCGTATACCTTATACCCTTTTCACATATCTCACATCCTTCATATCTCGTTACCTCAACTTTTTATTCCAATATAACTCACAACACCCTCATATATCCTGCCCATCCCATATCATTAAACCTTTATTACACTTCATTGCTCCAAAACTTCTACCTGCAATAAGGCCTTCAAACCTTGTTCGGTATTCCAATTATTCCAATTATTCCAATTATTCCAATTATTCCAATCATTCCGATTATTTCCGACCCTACCTCATCCAACATTCCAAAAACCCTCCTTGATTGCACTCACTTTCCAGTAAAGCTAACCCTCACTTGATATTGATTTATCATTACCCCTATTCCATCTGCATTGACTATTCCATTTCTGAATACCTGAAACCCCTGCTCATCTCCGATAAGTCTCAATGTATCATTGGCACTGACCTTCCGAATAGACCCGACCAATCGGAACCCTGATAACACTTTCCGGTCTTCAATCTGAAATACCAGGGCACTAGAAATCCAAGAGCGCACAACCCACAAGTTGAAGCCAATGCCTGTATAGATCAGTCTTCAGATCTCTGACTTCCGAGTCATCCAATATTCCGCACATTTCCAAATATTGTGACTACCGATCTCGGTCAAGGAGAGTTCTGAACAAATCCAACCCCGATGTCAAATCCGGCAATCCTAACAGTTCCCCAGTCAGTGTCTGGGCTGCCTTGTAAATCCATGTCCCTGAGCAGCTCAGCTGCTGTCAACTCTTTGTCGGTTTTCATTGATGCCCCTCGATGTGGGATGTCTTCTTGGTGATTGAGTTGAGTCAGATCTTGATTGAGCTCATCGGTGGGTGGCGTGTACACATCAGGATCTACCCCATATTTGAGGTCATTTGCATCCGTCTGAGTGTCTCCTGGCCTGGGATCAGAATACCAGTACTCACTATTACGAGCTTTTGTCCCACCCAGCTCAAAGAGTGCAGTGGGTGTTTTATTCCCAGCCATGCAAATTTTGTGTAAATTCCATGCACTGTGAGTGTGGTCCAGCAAAGCCTGGATTTGGGGGTGGTATACAAGGTAAAGGCATGCTCGGTGAACTGCATTTTTCACATTCAGGCTGCCATCTGCCTCCAAACCTTGAAATATTTCTCAAAAGACTTCTAGTGTGTCTTTACGAATGTCTCGCCATACGCACTCAATAAAAACATTTTGTGTGGATCTGTGCTTAAGCTTTTATCTTGAAAGTGGATGCAATTAGTGACTGAAACTGACCTTCCACGAAGATAAGCATTGTGTGCTTCAGTCCAGTGCCTAATCATCTCCCTTTTGATACCATTATTTTCCTTTCCAAAATCTCCCCACATATGACTGGGCCACATAAAGTTCAAAAGCACTCAGGAAGGCTTTGGTCACTGTAGCCGATCATTTATTAGAGGTGCACACAAGATACATGAGAAGCCATGAGTAGCTGTCTATGCAGCCATGCACATAGAAGCCAAGCCCCATGGTCTCAAATTTTCATTCCTGTCCTGGTGCCAAAGAGCATTCATGCTGCAAACATGGTAGACATGTCATTTAATGATGCCATTCCATCTAGTTTGTGTTAGCATAGCATGAATTTGCATTAAAATTTACCACTCACATTATCAGTACCCCAAGTGCATCTACACAGCACAGGCTTTCTTGTACCCTTTCAAGAGATATAAGAATGCCCTGTGCCTTTAAATGCCCTAAGATGATCGTCTGACCAAAGAAAGGATGCTCAATAGATATTCAGACATCAATTCATCCAGCTCATCATCCTCAATGTTAGTATGTGCAGGGCATGGAGTGGACTTTCCATTTTGTTTGAAATGGTAGTAAATTGTTCTTCATGCAACACCCATGGCATCTGCCATGCTTTCCCAAGAATTCCCAAGAGTATGGAGCCATTTGCACTCTTCTAGATTGAGCTTGTACTTTGGATGGCTGAAACCAGAAGCATCTACCGATGGTGGTGAAGCCTTTTTAGTGGGAATATCCAGCACAGATTCTTCAAGGTAGCGAATTAGACCAGAGACATCTGAGGGCAGCACTATATGGGTGCTTGTGGGCGCTCTGGAATATCCTGGAATCACCGTGTAGGGAGCTATGCTCCCTTACACCTCCTTGGGGCACAAATATTGACCATCCTGGTCAATCCATCCTGCAGGTATGACACAAGGCTAATTTACAAGACTCCAAGGTGTCAGGGGTGGGGTAGGTGATGGAGAAGAGGTTGGGAAAGCTGGTGAGTGCAGTGTGCCAATGAGAGTGGAGATGCGGCAAGGAGAGTGGAGATGTGGCAAGGAGACTAGGCTGGAATAGAAAAGATAGAGTTGATGGGCATGGCAAGGAAGTGGCAGGTGTAGTATCATGGTTGACTAGATGACAGGAATCAGGTGAGGACAAGCATGCCAGGAGGGGCACAGATGGGCAAAGGGTGGGGTAGAACTGGGTTGCTGGGGGATTGGGAAGGGGTGCTCCGGAGTGGGAGAGTGTAGTGGAGTGGATGGAGCGTACAGAGGCATGTGGCAAGAAGTTGGTATAGAGGTGGTCATGGACGGGAAGGAGAGCAAAAGCAGTGGAAGGGCAGTAAAGCACAGTGGAGCAGGAGGCAGCGAGAGTTGGTGCAGGTGGGGCTGGGTTTGTGGAAGGGGCTGGAGGACACTGTGCTGGATCTGCAGATGGCCTCGCGAGGTGTGTGCACTGGGTGGGATGTACATGGTCAACAGGGAACAAGGGGGGTGGTGTCGGTGTCGACTTGGCACACACATTGTCACACTTGTGAAGTGACCGCTGTGAGAGGGTTCCCATGGGTGTGAATAGGGTGGGAAGGAGAGTGGGAGTGGCAACAACAGTGACAGCGAAGTGGGTAGGATGCAAGCATGAGAGGAGGGCGGCAATGGGGCTGTGTGTCATGATTCAACACTTCACAACACTTATCACTGTTGCCATCTTCTCCACATCTTACCAACACTAGCGACACTAGCAATATTTGTCATCAAGGTCAGATCACTCAACCTAACAACTGATCATCAATACATGCAGCTCCAATATCAGTAGATATTAACATCAACAACTACAAAAGCTATATGGATAAGGTTGGGATAATACCTCCATTTAGCATCCAGCCCACATGGTCTCTATCCTACTTCGGTGAATATGCCTAGTATAAAACAGTAGGATAGAACACATGTATTTCTTTAGTTCTATTATCATACATCTTCATCCTCTCTTTACTTGGTGTTGTCTACACATCCAAGTCATACGACGAGTCTAACAACTATTCTGAACTCATTATCCTCTTTTCTCTATCCCTCTTTATCCTTGATGATAATGTCGCTAGCATTGCCAGAACTGTGTCTGCTAAGTAAACTTTGCTTTCTTCTTTCAAATTCCTTCTCTATCCCAGTTTCAACAAGTAGGCACCATCACGGCACCATTTCCCTTGCGGTCTCAGTCTGTACCCTTTGTTGCTAACACTTTTGGCTTCGTCAGAAGGGTTCCTTAACCACATTTGTTGTTACTGACTTTGTTCTGTCAAAGATAACAGACCAAAGGTGGCTTTTGACACTGCATGTATGAGTTGATACAATGGTTAATGCCAGGCTTTGTGAAGGCCAATGAACAAGAGCTTGCAGCGATGGCGACTAGATGGTGTTTGTCATCATTTCTGAGCGAAGGCTGCAGAGAGATTGGTGATGAGTGTCGATGCAAGGGGTAATACTTCTGTAATCAGAATACTTGTTGTTGCTTGCATAGTAATGGTGGGCAGTGGGTGCTTGATTGGTCGGTATCTGTGAGAAAAAGAAGCAAGAATTTTGAACACAAGATGGCGCTGATGAAATAAAAGAGAAGTTGGAAGGGGAATGAAATTGTTTTGAAGAAGTAAAGGAGATCAGGGGTAGAAGGGATGCTTTGAAAGGGACGAGTGGTTGAAAGGTGAGGGATTTTTGACAGTGAAGGAGTTTCACTGCTATGTGCGACTTGCAATCAATTCTGAGGCATTGTGGATGAGGATTGTGAGGGTGGAATAGGGGAAGAAACATGAGGGAGATTTGGAAAGGCAGGAAGTAGTTCCAGAGGGAGACTTTTAATTTTGAGTGTCTGGGATGGGAGCGCTTGGTCAGCATTGTCATGGGCATGCCATTCACTTTGTATCCATTCGACTTCTTGAATGAAATCAACCCTGGCTTGGTCAGGGCCACAGATATGAGTCAATGGAATGGCAGTGGTGGTGGCAAGTGTGGAATGAGATATTGTTGATGCTACTCCTGGTGTAGGTACATGTTCGGCCAGTAAAGGCATTGTGCTGAGGGATTGTGAAGGAGACACCTGTGCTCTGGCCACGAGTTGACCGTCAGGAAAGTGAAGAGAAGCCCCTGGGGGCAGGAAGGAAGCCATGGCTGCAGGAGAAGAGATCATCATATGGGAGGTTGTAGGTGCAGACAAAAACAAATCAGGCTCTACTGCAAGCCCATAAGATAGGACCGTAGTGACAGGTGTAGTGGTGTTTTGTGGCTGACAATGGGGTGAGATAGGGTCAATGTGTGTAGCAACAGGTCGTGGTGGCTGTTGATGAAGCCTATGTACATGCGTGTGATGAGCCAACCTTCGTCAAGTGGTAAAGTGCTGTGTGCATCCTAAACATTTATGCAATTGGCTTGTATGTGCAGATGCAGTGGCTGGGGTTGCTGAATAGATAGACACATCCTTAGTGCTGAAGGACTTGAGGAACAAGTCACGTAGAGTCGAGGAAACTGCCAGAAGTTCATCAAAAGTGACAGTGACAGGCTTGGACAAAATGCAGTCCAAAATACTCACAGCAGTATGACCGGAGGAGTTCATTGTAGGACACTGGTGTGCCAGAAGAGAAAAAGACCAGACACAAAAGGTGCTGGAATGGAAAGAGATCAGACACAAAGGGTGCTGGGATAGAAAGAGACTCTTAATCTCAAGGTGGGTTTGACTAAGCGTGGGGCTCCAGATGTAAGTAAGCCTTCTGCCGCAGATGCAGACAGTGGCTAAGATGTGAGGGAAACAAGTCCTTAGATTTATTAGTTACTACACTACAGGATTTATAGCTATGTAAACAAAGGAAAGCCACTTTCATGGCATTACAGAGTAGGGCGGCACTATATGGGTGCTTGTGGGCGCTCTGGAATATCCTGGAATCGCTGTGTAGGGAGCTGTGCTCCCTTACACAAGGAGGCAAGAAAGCTGCAGGTGAGGACATTATAATACTTTTTTCTCCTTGAGTCCTTAACAATTCTGTCATAAGATTGGTTGAAGAATAAGGAGGCTGCAAGTGGATTTGCTCTTGCAGCGCTATACCAACCTCTGAGCAAGATTCCAATTGAAGTTTAGAACACTGGAGGCAAACAACAATTTTCTGAGTCAGAAAATCTTCAGAATATGCCATGTTTCCTGAAGATTTTGTGTGGACAGAAAACTGCTGAAAAACCTATGGTTTTTAGAGGGTTTTCTGTCCCTAGAAAAACTTCATGAAATTCTAGAAATGTGTCCCAGAAAACTGTACAAGAATTGCTTGCCAAAAGTGATGATTTTCTGATGATTTTCTGAGTCCAAGAAACTTAGAGAATATTGTGGATTTCCACAGGTTTTTCTGCAACCAGGAAAGCTTGTGAAAATTCTCAGAAAATCTTACAGAAAACCATGGTTACTTAACAGTTTTCTGATCAAGGAAACTCAATAAATGAGTTTTTTGAACCAGGAAATTGTTGGGAACCAGAAAACTGTTAAATAACCATGGTTTTCTCAGCTTTTCCGCAAGGTTTTCTGTGAGATTTTCTGAGAATTTTCACAAGCTTTCCTGGTTGCAGAAAAACCTGTGGAAATCCACAATATTCTCTAAGTTTCTTGGACTCAGAAAATCATCAGAAAATCATCACTTTTGGCAAGCAATTCTTGTACAGTTTTCTGGGACACATTTCTAGAATTTCATGAAGTTTTTCTAGGGACAGAAAACCCTCTAAAAACCATAGGTTTTTCAGCAGTTTTCTGTCCACACAAAATCATGGCATATTCTGAAGATTTTCTGACTCAGAAAATTGTTGTTTGCCTCCAGTGGAAGGCATCCCCTACCACTTCAAATGGCAATGAGCAAGCTCACCGTAGCATAAATCGCGATGGCGTGAAACTCACTATGCTAGCTGGGATTATGCGCAGGATGAAATATGATTCCCACGTGATGTCAGGCATAGATTTGCTGTGCAAACACGGCATTCCTTCCAGAGATCAGCCGCCAATGCACTTTCGACGGGCTGCGCGATCCATTGTCCAGACTAGTACGTGACTTTCTCACTTTCTACTTCATTTCTTTATCTAGAATACCAGGTGTGGTTCAGAAACGCACCATTCAAGCCCACGACACTGAACTTCAAACCGTATATAGGCAGCTTTCAGGATTACAAACCGATGCCCAGACTCAAACTACATCCCTCAAGCACGCGATGGAGACAGGCAAGGGAATCGAACGAGCATATAAGAGGTTGTGCAAAACTAACGATCAAGTACGTACCCTTCAAGGAGACCTTGCAGGGCTCCAAAGTCGAAGCTCGGGCACCGTGCCTATGCCAGACCGAGTTAATCAGCCTTTCGATCAATGTTTCTTACGCACTAACTCTTCCGTGTTTCCGACGAGTCGTCATTCCAGGCATAACGAACCTTCAGTCACTCAGCGCATGGATCACGGGCCCTCTCAATCACAATATCCTTATCATAGTTATTTACATGACTGTCACCCACCACCTGCATACCATCCTTCAACCTACGAGTCTTGGCCCAATGGGAGCCCATATTGACTTCGTGTATGCTATTATAACTAAGAAAGGGTGTTCTCGTAAGCCTGTAACAGAACGATTAGGCAAGCATCAACAATACGTGCTGCAGTAAACCCAGCTTTTCTTTTGTATCGAGGACTCCGGGGGAACATTGCTAAGCCTCGTCCGGACCGATGTCAACGGGATCAGGGCACTGGCCGCTATGCCGAACGGTAACAATCGACTGAGTACTCAGCGGGGAATGATGTGTACGTACGAATTCAAACAGTGGAGTCAGACGACGATTCATAATGTAATCAGTCCTGAATACACTCACCGCCGGACAAGGAACGTCATAGAGAGCCTCCCGCGTCGTTGGTATAGCCTGTCGTATGTTCTCAAGCGAACTTTATTTTTTTGATCAGCGCGTCCCGAGGAGCGACTTACGTATAGTGCTAATGAGGCCATGGCCAGGGCAATACGTGTTATCTGCTTCGCCTGTGAAGCACGTTCCGTTTCCAACACACGAGTCTGGGACCTTGGCGTAGGATTAGAAAGCTAGAAGTATATTTTATATGTTTAATCACAAGATTGCGGGGAGGCGTACGTGTATTGCGTTTAAATGGACTGCAGGAGCACGCGTTGGTGTCGGTGTTATCAAGAGACACACATGATGTTACCGTGAGTTTACTTACCGTGACTTGGTGCTTTACCCGTGTGGGTAAAAGGCTTGAAGGATAAAGACGACTAAGTTATCTGGCCGTTGCGGTGACCACTGTCGTGGAGATGGCCCATAGACCTCCGGAGTTCCACATCATTACCGCATCCGACCTCTGAGAGAGTCTGCGCTTCTAATTACATCCTGTTTCCCTGTTTCTGGATCGAGAGGTCGAGGGTTCAAGTTGTGTCTGGAAGAGAATGGCAGCGGCGTTGGGTTAGAGTGAGGCTAGAGGAGATGCGAAGGGGACAGTATCGTGCGGACGTCTTGCTGGCAGTTCTCCGGTACAAGTGGAAATAGTTAATTAGGTGCTTCAAGTGTTCCCAGCTAGTGTTTGAGGTTTATACCATGTGTATCTCAACCAGATCTGCATTGTTCTAGAAGACCTACCTGGACCATCTCCATCTCCATCGTGAGCAGCTGTGCAGTCATCATCCGTTGTAGATCCTTACACCATGCAGCCATACACTTCCATACGCTATTCATGAAAACATGGCACGGAAGTAGATGAACAAACTGAACAAGCGGTGTTCTGAGACTCTGAATCAAGCTCCGGTGAAACTCAGTGACCGCTTCATTCCGCCTTCCTCGTGCCATGATGTGCCATGGCACCATGATCCTAACATTGACTGTCTTCAATATGAATGTGTTCGAAAGGGTCTTCATCGTTTCTGTCAATTTGGTATGTAGTTCAGAGTAGCGTACCACAGGGGATTCTGAACATGCTTGGCATCACATTCTACAGCGCTGAGGACATATCGTTACATTTCAAACCGCAGCCCTCATGTCACTTCAACTTCAGGTACGCAATCCCGAGGCCGCTCACCTGTTCGTATTGCCCGTGCGTTACATCCGCCAGCTTACCCTCCGTACCTAACGGGGAGAGGACTCACAGACGTCGGGGCTGCAGCTGAAGGCCCGAGGAAAAGCCTGCAGAGCCTCAGGGAAAGCGACACAAGCTGAATCACTTGTGGATGTCCAAACTTAAGTTTCATGCCTTCACAATTTGAGCTAAAATACTTCGGACTTCGGGGATGATCGAAGATCTACAGGATGCGGATACAGTCGCTAGCAAGGATATTAAGGGTGAGAAGACGTACATTCAAAGCTGTTAGTTCCCAAGGGGTTAAAGGGGTCTGCTGGTTGCCTGCAGGCATTGAAGGAGGCAGCATTGCGTGTTGTCGTGCATGACGGAAGCAAACCGGCAGAGCTTGCACGGTTCGTGGTTACTTAGTATATCCCCCTCTCAGCTACCGTAACTCTTATTTTAGGATGACGGTCCCGGAGTACGCCGAAGTGTGATCCTTGTCTGAGGACACCGTTACTCGCTCGGCTCGCATTCCTTTTTTTTGGTGCACCAATTGGCTCTTCGCTAGTATTCTAAGCCATTGGTCGCATCTCGATGCCATCAATCTCATGCTTCTCGTCAAAATAAGGACTCCAGATGATATATAATCTGCGATTCAGGTGGTCCCCCGAGTAGTTATCCTCAACTCCTTTCACCTCGTCGCCCTCCCTTCTGACTCCTTATGGTTCCCTACAGCCCGTTTGTTTATCCTATCCACCTTATTGGTGGCCAGACTGGAGGGGAAGAGTTCACTGCTTGTCAATGGGTCCAGGGGTCCAGTGCGCTTGTAGTCAAAGGCCTCGACGTGTGGTTCCATTCGCAATACCTTCGTGGCATTCAGGTCACCTACTCCAATAATTCTCGCTCTCTCGTGTTTGGCAGTGACGACAACTCACATAGCTCCATCGTGTTTACACCCGGCGAGCTCGTAACGTCCCTCACCCTGTGGGGCAACGGCATCGGGACACGCGCCGGGCGAATTCGTCTCACGACGAACAGAGACCAGACTCTCGAAGTCGGAAAGGATACATCGGGCCAGACGGCTTATGACATCGATACGGGCGCTGGTCTCCTCGTCGGCATGTGCGGCAGGAGCGGTGTAGACATTGACCAGCTCGGGGCAATTTTTCTGAAATACAAAGTCATACATGTCTCCATCCGCGACATCAAGTACGATCCGGATCTCTCTAACACCGCCGAAGGCATTTGCATTTTTGAGGTTGCGCTCAATAAGGCGCACTTCACCAACCCCGCGAGCGCCAAGGGCCCTAAGACTTGGACTTTCGGAGGTAGCGCCTCCCGTACCACGAGCACGACGTACAATCAGACCACGGGCAATACGTTTCAACCGAGTGCGGCCGTTGAGGTCTCCGCTAAACCGTTTGGCATCGGCGGGAAGGTCACTAGTACCGGCTTCCAGTGGCCGCACCAGAACTCCGTGACGACGGGCACAAGCGTCTCCAACCTGCTCACCTTCACCTGGGGCTTGACAGGGGAGCTCCAGCCCGGAGAAGAGATTGTTTGCCTTGCGGCCGTGCAACGAGGAGAAGGCAGGACTAATTACGACGCAACCGTCATTGTCGAGCTCGAGAACGGTGCCACGAACGAGTTCAAGGAGAGGGGCGTCTTCCAGAACGTCGCGTTCACAGAAGTGTCTGTGACGACCAAGAACATTGAAAACGAGAACGTCAAGCCCGCGCTCGAGCTTATGACCGTCTCCAAACCCATCGAAAATTGAGTGGCTATGCTGTTTGCTCACAAAAAGCCGAGTCTTATACTGTACTTTTAACATTGCTACGAGCGAATATGTTTTGTGTTTTGTCCATGCTGACTGAGTTATGTCGGGTCCCAAAGGGCACCCCAGTGAAGATCGACACGCCCTAATCGCGCCGCATTGCGTTGTATCCTGTAATATCCCTTCCGGTGCGCCATGCCACTTTCAACACAAGCACAAGCTTGTGTTTTAGACATTTATGTAAGCCACATTTAAGGCAACAAAAAAAAAAATTTATGTCTTCAATTCTCTCTGTTCCCTAGACTATTCTGCCTGTCCTCACTTAACTTTAAGTCTTGTCATCGCACCATATTATTTCCCTGCAGGTTCCGATCGTGCGTGGCAGGTTGCGTGTCACTCCACAGCTTGGGCACAATGTGTCGGGGTTCAAATGATGATTCGAGACAAAGGTTAAAGCTCGTCCCGGGACCTGGGAGAGAAGCCGGCAAATTTTTTGAAGTGGACTATAAGTGAGAAAACGAAGCTACCCTAATGTGATGCCCGAGGGAAGTTCCAACCCCAACGGAGGGTCGCCTACGGCGGGGGCAACGGCATAAGCCTTTGACAAGTAACGCGTCTTCGAACGGTATCGACGCTAACCTGACAGCTCAGCAGAATGATATTATACCCTACGAATATCTAGCCCGGCGAACGAAGAACTGTGCTCCGCATGAACGTGCATCTGCCCACGCGGACACCCTATTCCGAATCCTGGTAGCCTACGCCGGGGGAAAAACGCATGTCAAAGAAGCTGTGTGATGGAAGTTGCGTGTGAACACTCCTTTGTTCAAGTTCCTGGGAGCGAATTGGACCGGGAATTTGGACAGAGTGTGGACGATTCGGACTTCATATATATATAGCCTTGGTCAAGGTATAGTACCTACCTAAACATTGAGTCCCCTCACGATCTCATTACTTATTACACCTCCATCTCAGAAATACTATGTCTACCTTGCCACCTGAAATAATTATGTGAATAACCTTCCTTTGCGCTAGTGCTCGTATATTATTAACCGTCCGTTCTGAAGCGATTTGTATGATCAGTTGGAACCCGAAGGGTGGTGGCGAGACAGTGGCGACTTAGGCAATGTGCCGTAAGTTTGCATCTTGAGACAAGAATGTTTGCGATGGACTGACATGAGTGGCACAGTATAATCGCAGAAGAGTTCGACATGCTCAAGGAAGTGGACCGCGCGGTCGAGAATCCACAGAAAGATTTCAACCGATTCGACCAGAATTTTCCTGTGGCACCCGGCGTCGACGCTTGGGCCGGAATTTGTGCCATATCCACCAATCATCCCACCGTACTACCGCAACAGTTCCACCCCACACACACCACAGCACACATTCCCAATTACTGTGTGGAGAATTTCGCCAGCATGACGACGATTAGGCCTAGGGGGCTAGACTCGATATGTGGCCGGAGGATTGGTAAGTGCACCTAATAGCAATGCTGGAAACGACCAACTGAGGCTCCTTAGGGAGTACAATTCAAATATCGAATCGACCGCATCCAACCCCCTCACGTACACCCGGTAGTCGCCGCATGCGAGGGGTCAGTGTCTCCCCCTTCCCCGAACGGTGGGTTAGATACGGCTCCAGGCCATACGGGGAAGGGATAGGCGAAAATCCAGGGGGCCACGTGGGTCGACTCCGGCATTGGAACCTGTGTGAGGATAGCAGGCCTAGTATTGGATACACCGTTGGGGTGGGTAATCGAAAGAGAACCGCGGTGTTGGTCCGGCAGGTAAACCAGACTCGCAAATCTGCGGGGAATCGTCAGAACGTCTATACATTGAGTGGCCACACGAAAGCTACGACTCACGTTCTGATGAGCAAAGCGAAATGGTACAGAGGGACCAGCGGTGGTGTTGAAGTAATCAACCCCATCTGCGTAAGGCGCAGCGAGATCCAGAGGCTGAGACGTGAGGGAAAGCGTCGGGTCTTCTTCTTCAGGACTGGCGCCAACGAACTGGTAAGAATCACCCTGGGGAGTCCCCTGTTCTTCCAAAAGCGGTGTCTCCCCCGTACTGGGCAGCGCGGTGTTCGTCGGAGGACACTCTTCGGGTGGCGCAGCAGCAGTGTCCACTGCGGCGTCGGACCAAGGCGTACCAGTCACGTCTGCAGATTCGAGATTCTGCACATCCTGAGCAGCGGCATCCCTTACGTTGGCCTCAGCATTGCGGTGGTTTGATTAGGGATCATCCCAGTGAACGAAGGTGACAACTTCGCAGGGAAGTTAGGTACCACTCATATCAATTTTCACTTCAGGAACATGAAAATAATATTGTTGGCATGGATCCGCCCATGTGCGTAATTTCTTTTTGTCCATCTACATTAACTTACCAGAGGCCTGCCGCAGATCCAACGGATTCCCGACCAGCTACGCAAATAACCCAATATCCCGAGATCAAGCTATGCAGTGGAACGCCACTAACACAACTTTGGCCGAGAACATGGCAGTTGAGCAACTGGTGAGGACCCCGCTCGACAGCCTGACATTTAGTCATCCTGCAGCTTCGGCGTTCAGAGTAACGCCCCACCCTTATCAACTGACCCTTGCAAGTCGTTCGACAAGAGTCCGTAAGCCAATGAAAAACGTGAACCACGCCGTAGGATGATCCCCCGGTGGGCACGGAGTATTTTGAGGCGGCCCTCCTCCACGCCTGACGGGGAGTGTAACCATGTTGGTTCCAACGGAGTGCGCTGCCAGATAAAACATAGGCATTCAACCACGTCAAACAATAAAACCAAGAAGGATACAGACAATCATGGCAAGATCGCCAAGCACTGGCCGGACTCTCACGCAATACCAGAGCTGATTAAAATCCGCAAAAAAACCGTAGAGTTCAAGACATGCGTCATCCTCAAGTCAGCTGAGATGGTGAGCATTGCGAACGAATATTGCTTACGATGCCCCATCAACGGGTGCGGCTGCGAATTTGCCGACATATACAGCTTCAAGATGCATATTCAGGCCAATATCGGGCCTCATGGCAGGGAAAGGAGCGGGGATGAAGCAGACGGTGTAGTCGCCTCAGTTAGGCCAAGGAGATGACACCATCGAATAACTGCAACAACGGAACGGAGGAAGCTGTTTGGAGGCTCCATGAGGCGAGAAGGCGGATTGTACATGACCCAGTTTGACAACGAATGTCTTTATTTTGTACGCATCTATTGTACTTGAACCTGACTCTTATATCGATCAAGGCATGGTGTGAATGACAAGGACGTGGTCCAATCGATGAGAGTGGCTTCGGGTCACATGGCATTTTTCAGGCTTACAAGTTGATGTTTTGGCTGTTCTGGTCCATGGTCATGTTTTCATAGGGCTGCTATTAGACCTAACTGGATGGACCTTCTATCCTGCAGCTTACGTGAATCTGAGATGGACTCAGGTACAAGTAATACCGCCAATGCTTCATGTGGCGCTAATCTGATGTTTCTCGACGTGTTGCGAAACAGCTGAGACGGGGTATTGTATTCCTGCCGAGTCGTACCAGGCTCAACATCGTAACTTCGATTTAGGATGAAATACTGTTACAGCGGCCATGCGCTTACGGTGTGGGAACACTGAACATTACCCGAAGCGGTTGGTCGAAGACTCGAGAATGCACTGCGCTGCGGCACGGAAAGAAATGGTCTCAAGGGTAGTGTCTCTCTCTCAAGGGTCTTATCGCCACCAACACTACTGCACTGAGAAGCCAGTCTCTACTACGCCGTACTATTGGGTTGCTTAACGCCGGCATGGCCTAAAGTCAGTGCAGGTTCTTCGAGTTTTTAACAGGAGTATGTATGGGTATCATGCGTAATGCTCATGCTGAAGCCCCAAATGGATTGGCGGTTACATTCAAGTGTGTTTCGTGCGTGGGCTCAAAAGGGGATCCTCTATCGACAGGTCTGATGGTCATGAACCAACAAATCGGTCGAAAGCACGAGCAATTCAAGTTTGTTCCTTCGTAAAGTGTAAGCTTTTGTGCCATTCCGCACACCCAAGCACTCACGTGAATAAAACGGAACGGATTTACTTATTGAGTACTGATGAAAGAAGCCCTGCCTAGTCTGGAGTCGAAGATGACACCCTTGATAAGCGTTCGTTGAATGTCTTCAACTCACTCCCTTCTCTTTGAGAGGGAGCTTCAAGTTCGTTCCAATGTAAGCTTACGCTCAATTCTTCATCAGTCAGCTAATTCCAACGCAGAGCCAATGATCTGTAATATCTCGACTACAAAAAACCTCATAAATCCTACAAACTCAAGCTCCTCAATCGTAGCTCCTTCGCAATGCAGTTCAGCCCTCTTCCAAGTTGCTTCCCTCTTCGCACTCGTAGTAGTTCATGGCGACGCTGCCGTACTCAGTGCCATGAGTATTAAATTCCCCTGTCCATTTCTACGCTAGACCCACCCCCTCATTCAGAGACAAAGCCCCGCAGTGGAGTTCTGTACAGACAACAACCTTCAGGGAAACTGTGTTGACATTTTCCCTTCCAACGGCGAGTGCGTCACCTTATAAAACAACGGTGGAATAACACCTGGTTGCGCTGGCGGAACGAATTAATGATAGACTGAGCGGTTGGTGCCACTCACAGCAAACAAATACTCCACGTTTACGACAGACTGGGGGTAGGTGAGACTCGGTGTGATTATCAGTCTACAATGTCTACACGCACCTTGAATGCTATCTCTAGTTGCATACCCCTAGCAGAATGACAGGAACAAAAACTAACCTAGTAGGCTCGTTTGTATGGCCTGTTTGCTAACCACTCACGTGTTAGTCTTCCACCATAGAGTCCCTCAGCATGCCAGTCAGGATATATTATAAAGGCTACAACTTGTATCGTTTGAAAGCTTGATCGTGTAATGATATTATCGACCAGTTTGAGCTCAGAGAAATCTAATTCTAGACAAAAACGACGATCAACCAGGTGGAAACCTTGGTAGACTGCCCCATGTTGGCGTGCAGGACATACATGAGAGGGATCGGAGCCGCGTAATGTATTCCCAACGCTGTCAAACATCCCCAGACGTGTTTTGCTAATTATAGCGCACCCTTGATCTTGATCCCAACTTCGACTTACGTTCTGGGATGATCTCACTGCCAAAATTTTATTCGCCACAATACAGCTAGCCAATGAGTCCAGGTCGATTCGGATGAGGACACCATGGGGCGTAGACATTCAAGCATAAGCTGGTAAGATGCAACGGAAGACAGTCGAAAAATGGCAGGTGAGTTACAATAGCAGTGATGTAACGCACTAGTCTGGAACAGTGGGCAGTATTTTAGCTGTTTCGTCACCATAAATAATGTTCATCCGGAGACAACTGTGGATACAAGGATGCCGCGTTTAAGTACATCAAGGGCAACGGTTGGATCTCCATCATGTTTTAATGGCAGAACTGAAAGTGATCCCACGTGATGCGTTACCACAGAATAGAAGCTAGGCGATAAATATATTAGTACTTCAGTGAAGCGATTTAAGGGAAGATGTCCTTTCTCGGAGTGCAGTATCGCCCAAAGCCTCTGCAGGCGGGTTTGGCTACTAAAATGTAAGTCGATTTCACTGTGGATAGACATGAAAAGTTACTCACGCCACAGAAGTATAAAAGAGAGATTTTCTGGGTATTAAGTTATGGTATGAGATTATAGCTAGATTATAGCTATAAACATGGGTAAGTAGTCAGATGGCAGAAGGGGGAAGAGGAAGGTACGTCTCACGGGAAGTGATCTAGGCCGAAATACTGATCCCAGTCTCCCCGGCTCATCTGGCGAGGGTGTCGTATTTGGGATTTAGGATTTTCGGGAATCGGGAGTGGTGCGAGTGCGTGCCACGTGAGGCCCAGGTTCGAGTTGAATGACCGTACACGACTCGGAGGATGATGACCGTAGTACGAGAATGGGAGGGGGAGTATGTATTTGTTGGCTGTGCAGGAGAGGGGAGAGTGCATAGTGGAGGTGGAGGAGGAAGTGGCTGGTCTGGGTGAACTGTGACTCTGGGACTTTGGGACTTAGACGATACGGTTTAAGAGGGCGCCCGAGGAATTGAACAGTGTGACCGACTAGCCGCGAAGAACTTTTCATGAATGGTGAATTGTGGTCTGCAGCTGCGAAGCGGCTGTGTCGGGGTAAGAGGTATACACCGCGCTCGATGTTACGTTTCTCCGTGGCACTGAGGTTCAGCGGTCCGAGGGCAGAATGCGGAATGAGGAATCGGAAACGGCGCACACCACAGCATGGATCGGACTAGGAGCGTGTTGTGGGAAGTTTGTGCCGGACAGCAGAGTTTCAAAAAGATCGGATTATGGTGCACTCCCCGGCGCCCATCATGTTCAATTTTCACTTCCTATCGCATCATGGAAATGGAGATGCGCCTTATCCAAGTACATAACCTCTGCACATGTTAAAGACCATATTGCTTTTCACCGGAGTTGTGGAAAACATCGGAAATATCGGAATATCGGGATTGGACGCGCTTGGCTTCAACTTATGGGTTGTGCCCTCTTGGATTCTCATGCCCTGGTATTTCGGATTTCTTGACAAGTCAGAATTCGGAGAATGTCGGAATAGTCGGAGATCTATGGAAGGATCAATGACAAGACGGCTAGTCAAGACTTAACTAGTATTTTCAGAAAACATCGGAGAAAATCAGAGAAGAGTGGAAGATTGTTTGAAGAGGATCAAAGGTAAGGATTAGCCTTTCGGAAAAATCAGAGTTTAGACCGGAGATAAGGGTTTCGGGATGTCAGAATGAAGATGATCGGAATACAATGTTAAAGGCCGGATTTGATGTGAGGGTCGGATTCGGTTGGAACTCTCCTTGACTGAAATTGGTAGTTGCAATATTCGGAAATGCGCGGAATATTGGATGACTCAGAAGTCAGAGATCCAAAGACTGATCTATATGGGCTTGGCTTCAACTTATGGGTTGCGCCCTCTTCGATTTCTAGTGCCCTGGTATTTCAGATTGAAGACCGGAAGGTGTTATCGGGGTTCCAATTGGTTGGGTCTATTCGGAGGTCAGTGCCAATGATACATTGAGACTTATTGGAGATGAGTAGGGGTTTCGGGTATTTGGAAATGGAATAGTCAATGCGGGATGGGATCGGGGTAACGATAAATCAATATCGAGTAAGGGTTAGCTTTACTGGAAAGCGAGTGTAATCAAGGAGCATTTCGGAATGTTGGATGAGGTAGGATCGGAATAATCGGAATAATCAGAATAATTGGGATATTGGATAATCAGAATAAACAGAATACTGAACAAGGTTTGAAAGCCTTATTGCAGGTAGAGGTCTTGGAGCGATGAAGTGTAATAAAGGTTTAATGATATAGGATGAGCGGGATATATCAGGTGTATAGGGTTTTGTGAGTTATTTGGAATAACAAGTTGAGGTAATGAGATATGAAGGATATGTGAGATATGTGAACAGGGTATAAGATATACGATATAAGATATATATGCTAAAGAAGCTTGATCAAGAGAAACTGTATTTAAGAACATGCGGGATTCTGAAATCGGAAACGGAAGATAAGGGTGCGTGACACGGAGTTCTGAAGTCGGAGCGAATATGGAGATCAAGATAAGAGGTACGGGGATAATATCAAAATAGAATTGTGGCTCAGAATAATAAATGGGGATATGTCGGAGATAAGCGGAAAAGGGCTTATTCGGAATACGCAAGACGTCAGGGTAACACGAGTCAGATCTGAGATCTAACATGCAATCAATATGCAAGACTCATCGTATAAGTCAATATACGTGATAGGCAATATGACCAATGATAATGAATAATCAATATGCAAACTAGAGAAAGAGATGTACAACAAGCATATTTAAGGAATAACTGAGGATGCCGAATCAGAGACATCACAGGTAATGATCCGAGATATGGAATTCCGAGACAGGGTGAATACAAAAACCAATATGAAGTTGGAGATAGGACATATGGATATAAGATCGAGAGATTGATCTCTGAAGGATGACTAAGGATGTTTAAATGGAGATTTCGGAAAAAGTCAGAAAAAGGTTTATCGAAAAAGGAGATTGTTGGAAAGGAGATTGTTGGAGAAGGAGATTGTTGGAAAAGAAGATTTGTTGGAGATTGTTGGAAAAGGAGTTTCGGAGATTGTTGGAAAAGGAGTTTCGAGATTGTTGGAAAAGGAGTTTCAGAGATTGTCGGAAAATCGGAGAATGGATATGGGTTCTAACAGCACGAATGATTCGTCGATGTTCGTTCAGTGCGTCTGGTATGCATGACAGGGGACACCCCACTGTAGCGTGACATCAGGAAAACAGTTATTGCGTCATAGCCCAGCCAAATTTACATAGGCCAAAAAGTACCCGATATCTGCAAGAGCTCTGAGAGAGAGAGAGAGAGGTATCAATTTAGGTGCTTGAAGCGCTAGGCACTTATTGTAAGATAGACCGCTACTAAGATAGTGGACATTTGGTTCCCACAACCTCTAAGCACTCGTTTAGCACCCATTTATAAGCATAGGGTTGGGGTTAAGTGGCCAAAATCAGGGGAGATGGTTACATGGACCTCTCAAATCAGGGATGGACTGGGCTGGGAGGTGATTAATGCCATAGGTATACTCTTTAAGGAGCTTTTAAGAACTCCTCTACAGTCTATTAGACATACAGGCTTGTCACCTAGGATGGTGCCAAAACACTTACTAGAATTCAGACTCTGCTAGGTGGTCAGATATTGCCAAGATGCTGATGTAAGCGGCCAAAATCACAGAAGCTGAAAAGTTAAATTTCACCCTGGTATAGGAAACATGGTTTAGACATATTTCTGATAAAAACATGTTTTTGAACTTTAGTGACTGCCATTTGTCCTAATTTTAAAAAACTAAGACCATGGAATGATAGAATAGCATCTTGGGATAATCCTATGGTCACCATTTTGTGCTTTGGTTGATAGTCGCCGAGCAGAACCCATTGCCGTGGGACAGCCCCGACCAGTGCTTAAGGTTGTGGAAACTAAGTGTCTGCTATCTTATGGCCTATCTGACACCACAACAAGAACAAAGCGAACCCATGGCTCCTATTCTTCTGCATGTGTATCAACCTTTTATTTTTACTCGTCTTTATCATCTCATTACCCATATGACTCCAACCCCGATTACAAATCTATCTATCCCAAGTCCTTATAAAACCCATCATAGATAGATTTTAGTTAGTTTTCCTTTCCTCTTTCTGCTAGTCAGGAAATCAAGTATCTTTGAACTCTCCTATCGGCGTGAACATATCTCTAAGGAAATCTCTCATGTGCGGAGACCGTAACCAAGTTACATCTACTCACATATTTTCAACAACTAATCTACTTCTTTTCTGAACAGCAATTGATCACCCCAAGTTGAGTACACACCGAAACTGACATCTACGAGTTTGTAGATCCCTACTCATTCCAGAACAACTTACCCACAAGACGACAAGCCAGATGCTGGAGTCGAGAGTGGTGTGGAAACACTTGCTCGTTCCTTGTGGCTCTTGTCATTGGATACCAACAGCCCTATGGGTGTCGATGACAAGATGCATCCTAATTCCCCTTTGGTCAATACACTCAACAGGGGCCCCTCTGGGTTGTCACAGAGGATGACACACCCTTCCTACTCTGATGTAGTTGATGGTGTATTGGGTGATCCTGTCGCTCTGGAGGTCAATGATGACTCCAGACCACAAAGCATGGCTGGGAGTGATGAATCTGAGTTCAGTACTCAGAGATCCATAGCCTGCGTGCTCACATCGTCGCCCCTGAGGCTTGATACCAAACCCAAATATTTTGGAGGCTGGTTCGAGGAGGATTTGTCTTCCAAAGATAACCGATACACATTCAGACACTCACCTAAACAGAGGTGGTCAGATTACTCTGAAGAGGATGATGACCTAGGAGAAATACCTAGAGGATGGGTCAAGGGGGATCTAGAACCAAGCAGTCAGCCTGAAGCTGTTCATACATTGGTCAATAGTTCCTTGTTTGAATGAGCTTTGGAAGGAATGTCAGATAGCATGAGGAATCATGTCTTGGATTGTATAGAATTTGTACGAAAGGCTGAAGCCAGAGCGCGCGTGCACCACACAATTAGCTCTAAAACAAGCAGCCGGAACAATATAGGCACACTTACTACAAAGTCCATCTCCAGGTTCAACGGTATACCCAGAGCGGTTTCAATTGAATGGTTATGACCTCAACCTGGTCCTTCTGCACCCCCAAAGACAGGGCTTCAGCATAAACTGAAAAAAAGGGGAAAGGGCCATGAGATATCACTCAGATGTGACCTGTCCTCAATCAGTGTCAGTAGTGGCCTGGACCCTGATGACATAGCAAGGCTTCAGCAGATAGAATCTGATGTTGCATTAGCTTGCAAACTGCAAGAAAAGTTAGATTGTGATGCAAAACGTACATTCAGACACCAGATGTGTCTTAGGCAGCTCCAGCGCAAATTACAAAACACTGAGAAACCTACAATGAAAGACATACATCACTCAGTGACATGGCTGGACACACCAAACACAATCCCTACTGCAGTTAAGAGGGACCCATCCATTAGTGACACACATCTTCTCAAATGCCTCAGGGTGGTTTTCTATTTAAGTTTGTCAACTCTGCCACAAAGAACGGTAAAGAGGGATCAGACAACTCTGAGCCAAGAGCAGACTCACCTGGACCTAGACCACCTGACCCTGACACAGACGACTCTGTCAACACCCGTCATCAGAAACGAAAGGCAAAATGAAAATGGGAAGACATGTGTGACCACATGAGGCAGGAACAATCAGCTGTGAAGGCAGAGGCACCGTTCATCTATTACTGAGAGCTTAAGTTTGACATATTTCAAAAATGGACTTAAGAATGTGTCAACTACCTTGAATCTTCACGAATAAGAAGCAAAGATCAGGTCAAATGTTTAAAAAAATATGTCAAAGGAAGAGCTTACACATTCTTCGAGCTTGAGAGTATGACAACCAGACAGTGCTGGGATTTGAAAACCTTCTTCAAAGAACTTTTCAATTATTGCTTCCCACCAAACTTTAGATCTGAACAAAGGAAATGGTTAGTGACATTTGGCCAACATGACTTGCCTGTCTGCGACTACGCTAGGCAGATCAGAGCCTTGGCAAACAGCATAGGGGACATCTCAGAAAGACAGCTCACTGTTTATTTTTGGAATAGAGCTCACTGTGAAATCCAAGAATGATGGGTGACTGAGAAATTCAACCCAGAGTTTTCCACTTTCAGTGAACTTGAACTGGCTTCTGAGGCTTTCAAAATGGCCTTAGCCATTTGAAAGAATGTCAGTGACAAATCAAGGACTGGAGGGAACAATTTACTGCATTGTACCTCCAGGCACTCCAAAGATAGGAGACCGAAGGACATTGTGAATCATGGCACTCAACTGGAAAAGGACAATTCCTCACAACCTAGGAAAGGGAGTAAGGGGGAGTCTGTGAGAAAATGCAATAGTGACTCACCAAAACTCTCCCACACTCGCATGAATGAATTGGGTGCACAAAACCAATGCTTTGAATGTGAACAAGAAGGTCACTTAAGCAAGGACTGCCTGAAAAGACAAGTTCAAGCACCAACCGCTTCACGTGCAGCAATGCTGCAGACACAAAGTGATGATCCTTGAATGTTGATTTGTGCTGCAATCAAACTTGGACTTTTCACCATCTCACCTAGTGAAAGCGATGAAACATCCACATCAACCAAGGTGAGGAATGACTCACTGTTTGCCAGGATCCTATGAGAACTAACCAATGCCTTGCCATTTGTCTGGGATTATCACCATGTACTGTCCCAAAATCCATATAGCCGTAAACACTTTAACTTGGCTGAATATGGAGGTCCTGACACCTTTTTGTTAACAGACTTCCACAATGGTGATTCTCACATACTCACCTGGAATCAGGTTAAAAACCCGAAGTTTGACTTAATCAGCTGAGTCTTTGCTGAAAAATGGAAATACAAAGCTCAGGGAAAACTCCTCACAGGATTCAAAGAACATGTACAAAACAGGTCTAGTCAACAATCTGAAACTGATGATGAGTCTGGAGGGGATACCCTGCTATCAAAAAACAGATGTATGCAATATACAGATAGACTCACCACAACAAATGAGCAGGTCTTGAGGCTTTACAGAACCCCTGACAAGCCCGAAACACATCAGACACTTCAACAAAGCACTGCTAAACCAAAGGGATTGAAAAGAGCCGTACCTAAAAGCATCATAGTACTTGTACATGTTAATGGAGAGCCTGTCTGCATGCTACTTGATTCCAGCTCTCTATCCAATTTCATATTGACAAGGTTAGCAGACCAATTAAAATTGAAATGTGAACCCTTGTCCAGACTCCAAGCCACTCACTACCTGTACAACTGGCAGTATTAGGGTCACAATCAGTGATTAACTACAACGCTATGGTTGACTTCAAGTATCAAGATATCAAGGAAAGATGTTCCTTCGATATCATTAATATTGATAGGTACAACCTGATACTCGGGACCCCGTTCTTGTTCCAACACAAGATCCTGATGGGATTCAACCCTTATCCGGTAGCTATGGGGTCAACAGCAGCTCTGCCTATAGAAGGCAACCAAATCTGCCACATATCTTCTAGAGCTGCTGATCTACTAGAAGCAGACTTTGAGGAGCTACGTGATGAACTGCGTGAATATGCTAAGGACATATGCAAAGACACAATAGAGACTCCCTTACCTACTTTGCGACATATCAACCACATGATTCCTTTGATTGACGAGGCTAAGAAATATCAATAGCATCCTTCTAAATGTCCCGAACCATTAAAACCATTATGGTGTGAAAAATGAGAAGTTTACCTGGCAATGGGACACTGGAAGTTCATGACTGGTCACAATGCCATTCCCATGCTGATGCTGAAGAAATTTAATCAAAAAGATGATGTGTTGCGCCTACAATGCATGGCCGATGATCGCAAACAGAACGCAAACACCATAAAGAAGGCCTCACCTCTGCCTGACATCAACACGATCTTGCATAACATTGTGGCCCACCTATTTTGGAGTTCTCTTGATGGCAAGGATGCTTATGAGCACATTTGAGTCAAACCTGAACATGTCCTGAGGACATTGTTTTCCACCCCTGACGGTATGATGGTCAGTTTGATGATGCAGCAAGGAGACTGCAATGCAGGCTCATATCTTCAGTCTGTACCTGGGTGTATTCATGGATGTCTATCTGGATGATATAGTCATCTATTCAGACAGCCCCAAAGAGCATGTGAAACATGTAAAAACTGTAATTGATGTCCTGCACAAGGAGAAATTTTACTTGAGCACTCACAAATTACATTTCTTTGTTCAAGAATTATACGTACTGGGCCACCTTATAGATGATAAGGGGATAGCTATGGACCCTCACAAGGTGGAAAAAATTGCAAATTGGAAAACACCCACGAATAAGTCGCTACTGAGTGGATTCCTAGGTGCAGTAGGGTTCATAGCCCCTGATTGCCCTGGCATACACAGACCTATGGGAGTGCTTCATCACCATGCAGGTGCGACACAGCCCTGGTGTTGGGAGGAGACTGAGCAGCGAGCTTTTGATGAGGTTAAAAGACTCATGCAAGAATGGTGCAATCATCACAGGATAGCTTTGAGCTATGACAGAACTGCTCCACCTATCAATGTGGTCTGTGACACATGCTTCACAGGTGGCAGTGGCATCATAAGTCAAGGGTAAGACTGGAAAACAGCCACTGTTGCTATATTCTGGTCTGGAAAATATAACACACATCAGCAGAATTACCCTGTACATGAACAGGAACTTTTAGCCATTATCGAAACATTAAAATGTTTCCAACACTTACTGTTCAGTACTTGTTTCTGTGTTTTCACAGATCATAAGTCCCTACAGTTCTTCAATGCTCAGAAGAAGCTGTCCCCTCACCAGGCACACTGGTTATTATTCTTCTGCGAGTTCGATTTCTAGATAATTTACATACCTGGCAAGTCAAACATACTTTCAGATGCCCTATAACACATGTACAGTGCTGAGCCTAGGGGTGTAGTAAGGGCAAAAGGTGAGTACCTCCAGGTAGAAGGCAACTCAACAGCCGGACTCTCCTTCGATGCCTTACAATTATTTTCAATGCCTCTTTACACAGGACCTGAGGTTGCAGCTACCATGAAAGACAGGTGGACTTCCTGAAAATTCAAGCGTGTTAAGAAAGTGTCGCACCGTCAAGGTAATATTGAGCCTTCTGACAGTATAAACAAAGGGAGATCAGAGTCTGCTGCTTCAA
The DNA here is from genome assembly GCA_015039355.1 of Ramaria rubella. NCBI lineage: Eukaryota > Fungi > Basidiomycota > Agaricomycetes > Gomphales > Gomphaceae > Ramaria > Ramaria rubella. The sequence goes on from MU134466.1 coordinate 36,772, forward strand.
ATCCAATTTCAGATAGCGGATTGCAAGATAAAATTGTGGACTCACCCTCATCCACAACTGTAGACTCACCCAAGGATGGGCAGGGGACAAGCCAACCAGGATTGTCTACAAAAACCAGGCAAGATGTCGTCGACATGGTTTATACAGTGACAACATTTGATCCACAGAAAATCAGATGTGTAATACTGAAAGTGAAGGAACACACATGAGAGCAGATTGACTGACCAGACATCGATGACTGGCTGACACCACTGAGCTCAAAAGAAGAGTGTCAAAAACTGCCTTTGGCCTGTTATATTTGACAGAACAGAGTCAGTGACAACAAATGTGGTTACGGAACCCTTCCAACGAGGCCAAAAGTGTTAGTGACGATGTATGCAAAGTGTACAAGCTAAGACAGCAAGATAAATGGTGCTGTGATGGTGCTTACTTGTTGAAACTGGGATAGAGAAGGAATTTAAAAGAAGAAAGCAGAGTTTACTTAGCAGACAAAGTTCTGGCGATGCTAATGACATCGTTGGAGATAAAGATGGATAGAGATAAGAGGATAATTAATTCAGAATAGTTGTTAGACTCGTTGTATGACTTAGATGTGTAGACAACACCAAGTAAAGAGAGGATGAATACTTATGATAATAGAACTAAAGAAATACATGTGTTCTATCCTACTGTTTTATACTAGGTGTATTCACCGAAGTCAGATAGAGACCATGTGGACTGCATGCTAAATGGAGGTGTTATCCAAAACGCATCCATATAGCTCTCGTGGTTGATATCTACTGATATTGGAGCCACATGTATTGACAATTGGTTGCTAGGTTGAGTGATCTGACCTCAAAGGCAAATATTGCTAGTGTTGGTAAGAGATAAGGAAGATGGTGACAGTAAATAAGTGTCATTAAGTGTCATTAAGTGTCAAATCATGACAGTAGCCCCCCTTCTAGTTTGGAGCCCCAGTGACACATATAGGGACTTCTCCCGGTTTATCGAATTGTGTTGTGGTCTGTGTACGATTAATAAGTATTTGAGAGGCGCATCAGTGATAATGTGGCCTGGTCCGTGCACATTACATGTTGCTAGGATAAAAGCAGGTGCAGCCTTTGATGATTCCGTATTCTGCTCCAAATGGTGCCCTCATTCCTTACTCTCTTCAAAGAGTTCCAAACGAGGGCATTAACCAAACCCAAACAATGCAAGAACCTCCTTGAAGAAATTGAAATGTGGGTGAAGGAGATGGAGGGTATAGATGTGAGTCAACGAGTCTTTTCTACTGGGATGTGTCACTAATGATGTTGATAACAGGACGAGCTGTCAGATGCGATGAAAGCTTGTCTGTCCATACAACCGAATTTCAAAATTCCAGGTGAGGTGACAAAGATTCGAAGCACTGTTGAGGCAGCAAAGTCTTGGGTGTCAGTACTGAAGGCAAGTAGATGATTTGTTCTCTTGATAGTTGCTAATTCTTGTCAGTAGAGTGATTTTAAGGTGGCTTCACGAAATCCCTTCCTAACCGCTAATCCCTTAATGGGTCCTTGAACCAATGGTCCGCTGCCAAAGGTGACCCCATCCATCACAGTAGCTCCACTCTTTGGTAAGGGGGCTCTTACTGAGGATACATCAAACAAAAATGTTGACAAATTGATTAGCGACGATATCACCATCATTCCATGATGTGAGGCCAAGCTTCTGGGTGGTGTTGGAATTGCTGATACCCATTGAATAGCTATGCCAGCCAAATATGGTGAGGGATTGGCATACCATGTCGTGGGAATTGTATATGTCAATGTAAGTAGTCTCCTTATTAACCCCTGTCTTCGTTGCTAATGTCCGATAGGGTGCCATGGTCGAGAACAAGCAAAAGTGTGAGATGTGTGATCTCCAAGGCTATCGATGCTATGGGTTGCCGGGATGTGTTTGTGGACAGTGTTGTCACAATGGGAAACAGTGCAGCCTCAATCGTAAGTAGCTGGTTTTTCTATAGTCGCCATCGCTAATATCCTCTTGTATAGCAAAACACACCAAACGGCAGACCACTGAGGCATCAGTCTTGACAGCGGCTGCCAAAGGTAAGGGCAAGGTTGTCATTAAGTCATCCAAGAGTATAGCCCCTGCTAAGTCCACATCACCCATCATCGCTGACCTTTCGTCTTTACCCCCTATCTCTTCCATTCCCCCTTTCCGTTCCCAACCCTTACGTGACTCTAAATGCCCCATCGATATCACTCAGAATTTGTTGCCAGAGGTATCGCCAGTCCGTGCTTCGAAACGAATGTGTTTGGACATCATCGGAAGCAGCGCGTTACATGGCCTACAGGAGTCTATGGTAGAAGGAGCTGATCGGATGGATAGGTTAGCACAACAGTGGATTGTGGCAAATCATGCAGTGATGGAGGTTCAAAAGGAGATGTTCGAGGTTCAGGCATAGATAAGAAATACAAATAAGAAATTGGAGAAGTTTTTGTGAAGGAGTGATAAGAAGAGTGTGAATGGTGTAACATAAAAAAGTTTCTTTTTGTAGAAGAAAGAGTGTGAAAAACGACTTGTCAGATGTCTTGTGTGATCTTTATTGAGGAATTCCAATGCCGTCGCTAGGACTATCATCATGTAGTGTCTTGGATTAAATGAAAGTTTTGAGCTAAAGTATAATTAAGAGAAGGGGTTTAAGGTTGAGGCTTATCAGGGTAAGCCTTGTGAAACACCTTGACAGGTTTTGGTCCATGTTGAAGATTGTCAGAGTATTCCCAACTTGTTGCATCGCTAGTGTGTTCATAGCCCTTCCACTCGACAAGGTATTGCATGTGTTTCCTTCATTGGTGGGAGTCTAGGATGCGGCCAACTTCATATTCAAGGGAATCCTTAACTTCAACAGGAGGTGGAGGGTCAGGATTGCAATTTTGGATAAGACTTGGCATTGCAGGTTCTAATAGTGATACATGGAAAACTGGGTGAATCTTCTGCAATGCTAGCAGTAAGCCGAGGCAAAATGCATGCAACAACACCTTTTCAACTATAGGGTATGGTCCTAGCCATTGGTGATCAAGCTTCTTGGAGGGTCACTTGGTTCAGATGTTTTGGTTGTCCAGCCAGACTTCATCACCAACATTCAGCTTAGGAATCACTATGTTTCGATTGTTGGTTGATGTTTGATACTGTGCCAAGGTCACCTTGATTTGTTTGCGGAGATACTGGTGTAATTCCTTTAAGTCTACAGCCATTTGGTGAGCAGTTTCTGATGGAACAGTGTCAAGGGAAACTTTGAGGTTAGGATGGAAGCCTTTATTTGCAAAGAATGGGGTGACCTGTGTTGCTGAATGCAAAATGTTGTTGTATGCAAATTCGACAAGGGGTAGGAGATGTGACCAGTCATCTTGTTGATAGTTAATGTAAATCTGAATGTACTGTTCAAGGATTTGGTTAAGTCATTTGGTCTGTCCATCAGTTTGGGGGTGATAGGCCATCAATAAGTTAGCCTTGATGTCAAGCAGCTGGCATAACAATCACCAGAAATGGGAGATAAAGTGTTTTCCACGATCAGAGACGACATTGGATGGTGTGCCATGTTTAGAGAAGACCTGTTGAAGGAAAAGTATGGCTATGTCTTTGGCATCAATGTCACGATACATGGGGATGAATAAACCCATCTTTGTTAGTCTATTGACAATGACTAGGATTGTGTTGAATCTGTCGGATAGAGGCAGTCCTTCGATAAAATTCATAAAGATGGAATCCCAAGGTCCTTCTCCAATTGGTAAGAACTTCAGTGGTCCAAGTGGTTTGTGGTGAATGGACTTTGCATTGTGACAGGGGGTACAAGACTTGACATAGTTAGTGACGAAAGCAATGATTTTTGGCCAATAGTATCGCCATCGAGTGTTATTAATAGTCTTGCCAATTCCTGGGTGTCCCGACAGTCGAAGGTCCTGATGGTCTGGCACGTAGTACAGACCATTATACAGCAGGAAATCACCATCTGTCGATAAGGACCATGGGTTGGGTTGGTTGTCAGTAGGTGGTAATTTCTGTTGGAGTCTCTGTATATGTGTTTGAGCGAAGGGGTCTGAACGAATTCCTTGCTTGATGGAGGAAAGAAGGGAGGCTGAGTTGAGTACTATGGCTCACAGAAGTAACTGTCCAGCCTTGAACATGGTCTGAAAGTTATGAGGATTAGCTTCTGTATAGTTACTACTCCCACCTTTAGGGTACATGTTGCCATGATGTGTGAGTGCATCTGGCTTTGTTCCAAGATGTCCAGCACGATAGCGAATAATGTAGTTGAATCCTGACAGATATTCCAACCAGAAAGCTTGGCGACGAGTGAGTTGCTTTGTCATCACAAAGTATTCAAGGTTTTTGTGGTCGGATAGGACAAGGACTACATGGGTAGCACCTTTGAGGTAGTTTCTCCATTGTTTGAAGGCCTTGAAGATGGCGAGGAGTTCCTTGTCATATATCTCATAATTTAACTCAGCTGGATTCATGCTTCGCAAATAGAAAGTGATGGGATGGATATCACCATCGTCAGGAGAAATTTGAGAGATGATCGTGGTGACGGGATAGTTGGATGCATCAGTCTCAACTACAATAGGGTTGTTGGGGTTGAAATGAGTGAGAATTGGGGCCTTAGTGAAGGTGAGTTTGAGATGTTTGAAAGTAGGGCTGGGCACAATAAACATTACATATTATGAAAAAAATATTAAATACAATTAAATACATTATATTACAGTGTTTCATATAATCATATGGGACTAAATATATATGATTATATTACATTAAATTATGATTATAATACATTATAGGGCCTGTAATTAATCATAATCAAAGATTATGCCCTCAGTAGTCTGGACTTTGGACTATACTTACAAGTTGTCATCTGGTTTCAAATGTGACTGATGATCATAATCTTGATATACATTATATGAGGTGGAAAAGATAACACTTCTTTTGTGGATCTGTCATTGCAATTCAAACCCTTCAAACTTGTGAAAAAGTATGTTTAGCCTAGTTTTCAGCTGTTTAGTTTTGTTGATAGTGATCCAGGGTCACATTGGGCTTCCTGTCATCTCACAGATATTCCATGATCTTTTGTGCATCTCTGGTGTTGGTGTATCATGCCAGTGGGTCTTTCATGGTAGCAAAGGCAAGATTTGTGAAACTCACTCTTCAATGCTAAAGTATGAGCTTCTGAGAGTATATACTCATACTTTGACTTTCAAGTACAAGTATAGATACAAGATCTGGTCAATATCTTCCCTAAATAAAATTGAGAGTACAAGTATCAATGACCTAACAACCACAGGTACAGAGAGGAACTGGGGAGATGTCCTACTCTTCATGAGAACTCACAAGCATTATGCTTACCCATGTAGCAAGGATCATGGATATGTACTTTGCATGATAGTTATATGTAACTTGCCCAGGTATCCATGGATATTACACCAATATAGGCCACATATGAATATGGTCTGTGAGATTCCAAAAGTCTTATTAGATGTCCTGCTCAGCTACAACTATTTCCATACTGTCAGTGGAGAGGAGTAGCAGAAGGACAAGATAGAAATTTCTGTAAAGGTGTATATATCCACTGATTCCACTGATTAGATGATTAGGTACAATTAAATATGATTAAATTACAATTACATTACATTATAATAAACATATGATTAATTAACTCTCTAAGAGAGGGAATAACCATTATGATTACAATAAATTATGCCAAAATTTTTAATGTGATCATAATGGCCCAGCCCTATGGATTGAAAGTGTTGTTTTGTGGTGTATTCCATGTGAATGGGGTATCCTTACGCATCAGTCACGTCAGCGGAAGTACAATGTCAGAGAAACGAGTGATGAAATGTTGGTAAAAGTTGGCAAAACCTAAAAAGCACTGGACATCTTTGAGGGTTTTGGGTGTCAGTCAACCTTGAATTGCATCTGTTTTTGCAGGATCCATTGATACACCCCAAGAATTCGGTGGAAATAGAGTGGAAGAGAGATTTCTTGGGCATTATATGAAGGTTATGTTCCCTGAGACGAGTGAGGACCTTTTGAACATGTTTCCGATGATCATCAAGATTGTTGGAAAATACACTAGAATGTCATCCAGGTAGACTACAACAAAGCGATCAGTCGTATCTCAAAGAATATCGTTCAAAAAATGTTGAAATGTTGCTGGAGAGTCTGTACTAAAAACTTGGAGGCTCCATATCGGGTGCGGAAGGCTGTTTTCCATTCGTGGTCAGGCTTGAGCCGAACATTATAGTAACCAGCATGAAGATCAAATTTGGTGTAGATTTTTGCTGACTTGAGCTGGTCGATTAGATTGCCGATGAGGGGGATTGGGTAGCGATCCTTGACCGTAATCTTGTTGAGAGCATAGTAGTTGACAACAAGTTGAAGGCCCCCATCTTTCTTCTCAGTGAATAGTACAGGTGCTCCACCGGGGAAAATTGATGGTCGGATGAAGCCTTTTCCAAGCATATCGTCTAGGAATTTGTGTAGGGCTTCCAGTTCTACTCCTGACATTGGGTATATTGGTCCATGGGGTAGCAGTTTGTTGTCTTTGATTTCAATCTTGTGGTCATATGATCTATGAGGTGGGACAGCTTTTGCTTCTTGTCTGGAAAAGACATCGACAAAATCAAGGTACTCGTTGGGTACAACTTTGGCGAGCAGTTCCACTTCATCTGTCGGTAAGACTTCGCCATGAAGTAGCAATGTAGGAGCAGGTTTGTGGGTGCTAGCAAGTAAACTTCCAGACTTGAGTGTAGGTAACAATGGAATAAAGTGAAAAGAGTATATGTCTTCTCCTGCATTTATGAATTTCCTGAATGCAGCAGCACCAACAAGACTGATCTGCAGAACTTCATGTGTTTGAATATTGGTAGTGAATCCGTCAGGAAAAGGTAATGGGTTGGAAGATGTAGTTGGCATATTTGTTTCAATTGGTGACCAGAAGATAGGGGAATCGGATTGAGAGAAATTGTGTTTCGAAAGGATACCCGATGGTGGCAATATAGTTGCTGAAGAACCAGGAACTATCGAAGGGGGTGACCCTGAAGAAATGTGGAGTTCTGGGATGGTATCGAAAACCAACAGGAGCATTGATTGTATGTCCCGAGTGGTTGTGATGCAAGACATGGCAGTGGTCATCATCGGAAGTGTCAAGCCAGTGCTGCATTGGAAATGAAGTGACATTGAAGCCCAGTCAATTTTCAGGTTCATGGTTTTTAGCCAAGGGAGACCTAGGACAATTGGGGCTGATGGATGAAGTTGAGTAATGAGAAGTGATAGAGATTGAGATGATGAATCAGGAAAAGAGATAGTAGTTTTGATGTATTTGTGGATAAAACCACTAGTGGCAGGTTTTCCATTGAATAGACATAGAGAAACTGGTTGTGAAAGAGATTGTTGGGCCATTGGAAGTTGTGTCGCTAATTGTATGTCAATAAAATTTGATGTTGCCCCAGAGTCTATAAGAGTAGGTACAGGATCAGAATGATCAGAGAGAGTTAGATGGATGATGAATGAAACATTGGATTGAGATACAAGTCCCGACCGTAGTTGTACAGAGGGAATTGTGTGCAAGTGTGCCATGCGACCCATTGTGCACACGTCAGATGGATCGCTGATTAGTTTTCCGCCGAGGATTGAGGTTCCTCATCTATAACCTCTTTGATTGTTGCCAATTGAGGTTCTGCAGAAATGGTGAAGGTAGCTTGTCCTGAAGCTTGTTGTGGGCTCTTTGCATAGATGCAGTCACGACTGTGATGGTCAGGTTTTTCTCCACAATAAATACACAAGCCTTTGGCTTTACGGCACTCCTTCTCAGTGTTGGTCAAATGGCCAGTGTTATCAAGCACACTGCTGAGGTCTTTTCAATCTGTTGTCCCTCCTTGCGATGGTTTTGATCTGTTGCTAGGATAATTGTTGCCTCTTTGTTTGAATGGCTTGTGTTTGGATTCCTTCGTGTTTGTCAAAGTATTTCCAGTCTGGCGAGCTGATGGAGCATGAGAGGTCTTCTCGTTTTGGCGAGCCCAGTTGCGATTGTCGCATTCCAGGGCTTGTTGCTTAAGGGTGTCGAGGGTGGTTGCTTGTGGTAGTGACAGAAGATGGTGTTTGATGTGTTCAGAAAGACCTTCGTAGAATGCATTGTAAAGGGCAGGGTTGTTCCAACCTGTATGAGGAGCATGTTCAGCGAATTTGATCATGTATTTATTCACACAATGATTATCCTTCATTATGAGCTGTTGGATTGATCGCTGCGCAGACTGAGCAAGGTCGTGTTGTCCAAACAATTGGTTGAGAGCAATAATGAATTCATCCCAGTTGGTTCTGATGGTTGTTTCGGGTGTTGCAGTGAGGTGGGGAAGCCACCAATCAAGAGCGATCCCAGAGAGATAGGAGGCCGCATACACGATGCATTGGCGATCGGTTGAAAACTTTCAAGGTTTGTTGTCGAAAGCCATAATGCACTGAGCGATAAATGCCTGAATAGATTCTGGTTTGGTACTGTCAAAGTGAGTCAGTTTACTGATTTTGGAATCAGTTTAATTTTGTGATTGTGCCATTGCATAGTAAGAGATGCCATAAGGTTGGTACCAGGGACCATTAGGTGGTCCTCCAGGTGATGGTCCTCCAGGTGGTGGTCCTCTGAAGGGATTGCCAGGAGGTCTGCCAAACGGTGGTCCAGGTGGTGATCCTCCAATTGGATTGCCAGGAGGTCTGCTGAAGGGTGCTCCAGGTGGTCCTCCAAAGGGAGGGGTCCGCCAGGAGGCCCAGGAGGTGTTCCACTAGGAAATCCTGGAAGAGGTGGTTGTCCTGGGTGTCCCAAAGAGGGTTCAGGAGGTAGAGATTGAGGTTGCTATGGTGTCAACACATTTTGGTGATGCAATGTAGTTGAGACTGTTGGGCTCCATTGTCTGCTGTTGAAAGCAGGTGGGTTGCCTCTAAAAGTTGGACTGTTGAATGGTGAAGGTGATGTATGAGAGGGACTCAGGTGTTCCATTGCTGGCATCGTCGGGTGAGTGGTCGGTGGTCGCAGAAGTGGGGTTGCTGTTGGATTGACAGGAGGTCAATGAGGTTGAGCGAACAGGGGTCAGAGAGGGATTGGTGGTTTATGTTGCATATATGCGGTCCCAGGACGAGGATAAGGGGATCCATATTCATGTATCCTAGATATAGTGCTAGGTCAGAAGATATTCGATGCCACTGCCATATAAGGACAACTGTTTGCCTGTCGCGTTGGCATATACAGTTCCGAATCTGAATGTGCAGGTGTCAGAATCGGTTGATGTGAGAAAGATAATAGCAATGACATTGTTACAGATGGAGGAGGTAACTGTGTCGGTTGATTACTGATGGGTCCTAGAGTGACACCAGCCCTTTGAGCTTGCGTACGAGCTTGTATTAGTCATGCTCGGGTTGTGGCAAGGTGTCTCTGTTGATTGCTTATCAGTGCCTCGGTCTGACGAAGATTCTCACTGAGTTGTTGAAGTTCAACTTCCTCTTGTTCTATTGTCAGAGGTGGTACCGTCATCAATTGGTATGGGAATGATGATGTATGTGGAGGGAGGTCTGGAATCAAACCTGGTGTAACATATGCACTAGATTGGTGCTGTTGGGATTCTGTTGGGTCAATTTGTGGGAAAGATGCTGATCCACCTCTACTTAGGAACAGTAGCAGAGTGATGGTGGGTCCTTGAGATTGAGTTCGAATACGATCAGTAGGAGAGTGACCGGGGTGACCCAACGAATTGATTGTCCTATCCAACATACTTGGAAGAAAGAAACTAGGAGAAGGATTTCAACTAGTAGGTGTTAGTTCTATTATACTGTCAAAAACCGCCTTTGGCCTGTTATCTTTGACAGAACAGAGTCAGTAACAACAAATGTGGTTATGGAACCCTTCCAACGAGGCCGAAAGTGTTAGTGATGATGTATGCAAAGTGTACAAGCTAAGACAGCAAGATAAATGGCACCGTGATGGTGCCTACTTGTTGAAACTGGGATAGAGAAGGAATTTAAAAGAAGAAAGCAGAGTTTACTTAGCAGACAAAGTTCTGGCGATGCTAGCGACGTTATCGTTGGAGATAAAGATGGATAGAGATAAGAGGATAATGAGTTCAGAATAGTTGTTAGACTTGTCATGTGACTTAGATGTGTAGACGACACCAAGTAAAGAGAGGATGAAGACGTATGATAATAGAACTAAAGAAATACATGTGTTCTATCCTACTGTTTTATACTAGGTGTATTCACCAAAGTCAGATAGAGACCATGTGGAATGCATGCTAAATGGAGGTATTATCCCAAATGCATCCATATAGCTCTCATGGTTAATATCTACTGATATTGGAGCCGCATGTATTGACGATTGGTTGCTAGGTTGAGTGATCTGACCTCAAAGGTGAATATTGCCAGTGTCGGTAAGAGATAAGGAAGATGGCGACAGTAAATAAGTGTCATTAAGTGTTGAATCATAACAAGGAGCTGGAGAGCTCTATAGCGCTGAGGCTACCTGACATCATCCACATGGTTGAATCAGATGTATCTCTGCATGATTGTTTGAAGAATCAATACTCCAATGATTCCTTCTTCAAGGTCGTGCTGGCAAATACAAACAACTACAAGATTTTTGAATTTTAAGATGGTTTCATCTTCCTTAAGAATGGAGACTCACGAATTCTCTGTATCCCTGATTTACGCATTGGGAACAGACATGTACAAGAAATAATAATCTTGCACACACATTCCATTCTGGCCCATCTTGGCACCAGGAAGACTCTCCACTATCTTTGGGACAATGTGTGGTGGAAAGATATGGTGGATGATATCAAACACTTCTGTGAAACCTGCGCAACATGTCAGTGGAGCAAGTCTTGCACACAGAAACCGTATGGACTGCTCACCCCTTTATAAATCCCCACCAGACCTTGGGACTTGATAGGGATTGATTTTGTTGGACCACTCCCAGATAGTGTAATTGTTTGGGTAGTTTTGACATGATAACCATTGTAATCAAACATTTGACTTGTGAAATGGGTCACTGCTCCACATGACAGAGGCCAATCCCCCTATGTTTGTCACCTTGCTACCAGGTAACCAAGGTGTAGTTGATTTTCTATCAGGTGATTCTCCCAACAAGACTGTCCCATACCATCCCATACTGTCCCATACCTGTCCTATACGACAAGTGCAAATCTTAAGTGTCCCAAATGTCCCATTAAGTGTACATGTATGAAGAGCAGGGATACAAATTGACCTGTGAATGAGGACACTAGGACTTCTTGTACATTACAGTGGATCAAAGTAATGTTGTGGACAGCAACACAGTCACATGACAATAATCATTGATGTGCAAAACTCAAAGTCCCAATGGGAACAGATTTGACTTATAAATACTGCTGGCCAACAATCACATATTTGAAAAATACAAGTCATTTTCCAGGAACCTCTCATGATTTCCATATGTCCATCTAGTTCCTTCATTTTCCCCCATTGTCCTCTCCCAACTCCCATTTGTGTTTCTTCTCATCAATGCTAAGGCCATTGAAGCACACATGTAATAGGTATGACTGTGCCTGCAACTCAAAACCTGATCAGCACATTTGACAGTGAAGGCCTCTACCACCACAGGCGGTGACCTTGCACACATACATTGGTGATAGAGGCCCGAGTACCTGGGTGAAATGACATGCTCTGGCACACCACTGGCAACATTGTCATATGCACAGTGATGCCCATAGTGAGCTGTTTCATTCCACTAAGGTACTTTGGAAACATTAGTCTGTACCCTACCTTTGTATACTTTCACACTCATATTGCAGTGAATGCAGTAAAGGGTAAAAATGGAAATGAGGCTAGAAAAGCAAACTTAGAACTCAATCAATGAGATGTAAGTATGACCCACATAAAAATGGCAATAATAGTGCCCATCAGTGAGCCCCACAGTGTAAATAGACCTGAAGACTGATCATGTGATAACATATATAGGGGAGAGAGTATTAGAGAACACACAGAAGCCAAGGGGATAGGCAGGGAGCAGCAAGTAAAAGCCATAGCAGAACTACAATGATATTACTCCATAATTTTTTAGAAGAACAGAAACAATGTTAAGAACACTCACCACCATTTGAGTTGGCAATCATGAATAGAATGAGGAATCTGTTAGACCTGCATCAGTGAAAGATGAATGAGCTGCTCTGTGCCACTGTGATGTGAAAAAATCATGACTTGCTCCACTAAAAGAATGTCAGACAGTAAGCATGTAAAAATCAGGAAAAGAAAAGGAAAACACACCAGTTAGCCATGCTCAAAAGGTTCAGTGCATGTTTGGCCAGTAAAAACTACAGTGCCATGTTGATGGTCACATGATAGAGGAGCAAATTTGCTGACATAGGCAAAAGCATACGCTCTTGCGTATGTCAGCAACTGCTACTACACCAACCGATGCATACAAATGCACACACACATGACCACCAGGTGGCCAGGATGTCGCCATTGATGATGGCAACATGTTCACTGCCACCCAAGATAACCACCCGATGGCCCCAGACAGACTGCATCCATGCCAGGGGACCTTCAACAGGTCCCCCATGCACCAGGGACTGCACATATGCCATGCGGCCATGCACTGCAACATTCGTGCACCCTGGCGGTGGCACATGACTGAATGGCACCTTATGACATCCTACCTCCACCGCAGATGAATGCCACAGAGGGAGAATTTCTGTCAGTTGTACTGATATACCCCCTTGCCCCCACACCCACATGCCCTCTGTGGCACCTCCCAATTCCCTGCTGTCGGTTTACTTTCGGAAATGGATCCAAAAGACAGTGGGTAGCGGTGTCATCGTTGCATGGCTACGGTGTTCGGCTCAGTGCGCTTTGCTATCAGCAGCAACAAAGGTAGAACAAAGATGAAGACGGGGACATAGCAGTGATGATGATGATGAAGTAATCTGATGACATAAGTGTAGATGAGATACAACAGCAAATGTCATGTGATTGACAATGCTGGCCTTGACGTAGACGTAGTAGTAGACTTAGACTTAGACTTAGACTTAGACGAGTGAATCCAACTGAAAGAGGTTAATTTGGGGTACACTAAGGCGAAACAGGCCTTATATACCTGAGCAGAACAACAAACAATGCAAGTATGCCATACAACAATGTTGTCGACAGCAGACAGGAGAAATGACTAATGGCGAGAGGCAGAAAACCAAAACAGGAAGGTGGTTTGTAATGGAATGGAAAAATGAGTCGGGTGGTCGAAGAAATGAATAGAAATGTGGCAGCAAATTGGAAATAGAAGCCAGAAATAGAATAGAAGTGAGTCACAGACAATAGACCATGTGGAACAATTGGAAATAGAAGTACAGCCAAGAATCCAATAGGATTCCAGTTGCTTGTCAAATATCTCCGAGGATGAGTAAGTGAGTTACTTGACTTGAAGATGATTCAGAAACATTTGAACCAATCATGACACTTGGATATGAATCTCCTCCAGAGAGAGAACGAAAACAAGTCTTGCTTGATAAAGTCCTTAGGCACATAACTATAGCAAATCTCTGTTCCTGGACCAAACTCTTTGATATCCCAGTAGTTCCTGAGTACGATACGATGCCAACCATTCACTGGTTTGTAGTTTGGGTCCAAAACGATGATGTGGAAGGGAGCATGGAAGACAGGGTCAAATACCCATATGCAGTTGTGAACATGATAAGGAGGATATGAGGGGTATGGGCCTTCAGGAGATTCAACATATAGAGGATAGTACCAACGATATGTGACAGATGGAGGAGGACTGGATAAATGAATATCAAGGGGAGAACATTGAATTGGAAGTTTGATGCATGGTCCAACGTGTATGTCTGGTTTGGTGGTCATCTGAAACAAATCATGGGATGTTGTGGCAGCAATGCTGGATGGCATATCGAAAATAGAATTGAAGAAGATGGAATGAGTGTGGAGATGATGTATCTGGCAGACTGAAGGTAGCACAGCAGATGATGGTCTGGCAAAAGCTGATGAAGATAGGTGCATGTGCAGTGAGCGTCTTTTATGGAGTAGTAGGCGCTGTTGAGTATCATGCTTGTCAGCACAGGGGCAACATCAGGCTTCGGAAGGGTGAGCCACGTGTATGGCTTGTAATCGACGGCTCCTCATGTAGGAGATTGCTTGTCACCCTGTTTCTCTTTTGTACTCTCGCTGCCAGTGACAACACAGACTACCAATGGAACAGGCTATAGAGCAACTCAGATGGAGATGGAGCATTGATACCAATGGAGGTGAGTGTACTGAGCATTAATAGCCTGAATTGCTTGATTAATCCCCTCCACCAGAACAATGGCTAAGATGGGACCAAAAAAAGATCCGACAGTTTATGGACAACAGTACAACCTGCTGTGATGGCTCCAATTCTAATCATAGTGTGATGGTGAGCGATGCAATCTTACTATGTTGTATTAACATGTACAAAGGTAGTTTTGTCAGCACCATTGTTGCCTGCACAAGGCTAAGTATCAAAATGACTTGTAAGAGAAGAACTTGGCACTCAGAGAGCACTGAGAGCAGTGCTGAGGCCAGACGCATGCTTGAGATGAAGGGTCCATCTCAATGTTCCTCTTCAGATTGTCGGCATGTCCTGTGCAACTAGGACATCTAGGAATTGCACTCACACCCTTGTGCAGGTCATAAATATAGGGAGCAATAGCAACATTTACAGAGCACACACATACTTTCGTCAACAATAAAGAGCTGGCAACGGTAGCTGTGGCGAGGATGGTTAAATGCCCAAAGTCTGGAAGCAAGACAATTTCGGAAAACTCACTGAACTTAAACTTAGTAATGACATCCTGTTGACAGCCAGAATCTCATGCTGACCAGGATGGAAACACCTGTTACAGGTAGTAGTCTCTTCAGAGACACCACGGTTTAGATATAGAGTAATAAAATATAGATAAATAAGTAAAAATAATAATGCAAATTTGATTAATTGTACTTACCAGTCATAGACCAGCATATCCTCATGGATGTTGGTGCGATGATTCTCAGAACATTACAATGTCATGTGACTGCTCAACTCACCTGAAAATATGTAGCCCAACTACATTCAAAAAATAATAATATTAATTATGTAGTATCAACACACGGATACCCATGTAAATACCTGTGAGAGCCATAGGCCATACCTGCATCCATGCCTTATCTGTGGGAAACAGGCATCTGAATCCGCAGATGCAAAACCCGCAGGTTTCCCACGGATGAACCTGTGATAAACCTGCAGGTTATCTGCACTCGTCTCATGCCTTAATCGACAGACTCACATCACAGGTACATTTGATAGCTATGACAGTTAAAGTTACTGCATGGCAGGTCACATAGCTATACCTACGAGAAGTTGTATGACTTCATGGGACAGCAGAATTGATTGTATCAGATTGAGACTCAAAGTTCACTTCCATATTTTGGAAGGAACTACAAATGACTGATGGGGACTAAGCTCCTCATGTCTACATCCTTCCATCCAGAAATGGATGGAGCAACAGAACGAGTGAACCATTCTATATGTAAGAATGTATATTCTTATAGTAGCATATATGCTACTATCATATATATTAAGGTAGTGTAGTGGGTCCGTGGGTGCTTTTAGGCACCGAGGGATTGGTCAGTATTGGTCAGCTCAGAGTTTGAAGGGCCACTCTGGGAGCCCCACAGCAGCCCCAGTATGATTCGGAAAAATACAGGAAAAATTAAGTGAGCCACTGGGACCTCCCTGGAGCTTGCCTGATCCTCACCCTGGGAAAATACCCAAGCTGGCAGCAGTGCTGTTTCAGGCAGATTTAGGGTTAGGGTTTTGGGTCCTGAGCAGCCTTGAGGGTTTTCCCATTGATCTGTGTCTCAGAGGGTCCAAATCCTACTGTGAATCAAAATATCCAGCTCTCAATCTCACTCCAGCTTGGAAAACCCAAATTTTGGTATCAGACATTGCAACTGAACAGATATAAGTCTGATTCCAACCTTGAACTGGCCAATCCAAGCCTGAATTGGAAGATCCAGCTCCAAATCAGACTTTAAATTGGCCAATTTCAAAGTCTGACTCTGAACCCAATCTGATTCAATCTGAACTGGGCAATTTGAACTGGACATAGTATCAAAGTCTGAATTGAGGAATCTGAGCCTGATTCAGACAAACCAAATTAGAAATTCCCATGTCTGAATCAAGCAATTGAAATCTGGGGGGTAGAATTCAGGGAATCAGTCAGACAATGGTACAGCTACTGAAAAAACAAAGACTACTTATTCGTGCATTTCCATATCACAGAATTAATATAAAAGCTTCATTCGAGAGGCCAGAAGAAAAGTCTGAGGTCCAACAGGTGATATGATATACTGGGACCCACTGACTATCACATGGAGATGATGTGAGATCACAAAGCATCCTGAGAGTTAGGCTAAAGTTGCGGCATCAGGGTTGTTTTTATGTACTGAGGAGGTTGAATGACATGAATAAACTACTTCAAAACCATGCAATTACTGGGGATATTACAGTGAAAAAAAGTTTTGCATATTTTCTATTGAAATCATCCATCATATCCACTATTTATCAAAAGAATGTTGGTTTCAAATAATATAATGTAGAAAAGCTGCTGAACATTAGTGAGGCCACATGGCACGAGATTTTCGATATGTAATAAAAATTCCAATAGAGATGCCATGAAAGTTGGAATGTGGTGCTGTGTGGATGATATTCCTTGGTTTTGAGTAATGTACTGGAGAAAAGCTGCCGAGTGTCAGCAAGGCCATGTTGCATGAGATTTTCAAGGAAAATATAATTGTAATAGAGTGTCCTGCATAGCATGGGTCATGGAAAATCAGTTTCAATGTAATGGAGCAACACTGCAAGCATTAGTGAAGCCATGTAACATGAGATTTTCAAGATGTAAGCTTTGGCAAATAGATATGCCACCAAAGTTGTAATGTGGTGCTGTGCGGATGATATTCCTTGCTTGATAGTATGTTGGTTTCAAGTAATGTCCTGTTGAAAAGCTGCCGAGCGTTAGCAAGGCCATGTTTCATGAGATTTCAAGGCAAATATAAATTGTAATAGAGTGTTGTGCATCACATGGGTCATGGAAAATCAGTTTCAATGTAATGGAGAATAACTGCCAAGAATTAGTTAGGCCATGTAGCATGCATAATAGAATTCCAAGCTTTTATAGATATCCACCAACATTGCAATATAGCATGGGTCATGTAAAATTATTCAAGTAATGTAATTGCTGAGCATCAGCAACACCACATGGCATGTAGCTTTGGAAAATATAGAAATCCCCCAAAGTCGTAACGGGGTGCCATGCATAGCACAGGTCACTCCACTAGTCTATATATTAAAGTGCGACGGTGGGTGGTGGACATTTTTTAAGTGTCTGTGATTTGTCATGCTTGGTCATGATTGGTCAGCTCTGGCAACGCACCCTAAGCTCTGGGCTCGCACCTTGCTGAAGCTTCAAAGCTTTGAGGATACAGGCCTGCCACCGCTGCTTCCCTCTGCTCCCCAACCCCCCCTTCCCCCAGTGATCTCTGGTAAGTCTCCCTGCCCCTTCTGCTGTCCTCTCATTTCGCTTTTTTTAGGGCTTTCTCATTGCTCTCATCAGGTGACAGCCCTGCTCCTTTCTAAGCCAAGGTTTATTACATTAAATTCTCTTATTAATTCGCAAAAATTGGGCTTTTTGCAGGTTATTTTGCATGTTCTTGCCCCTTGCATGCTTCTAAACATTCCCTGAACCTCCTTGGGATTATCAGGTGAGTTCTTTGGCTGGTTTTGAGTGACTATAATTTCGCTTTTTTTAGCCTTTTTCTCTTATATTTCAGGCACTGCTCTCCTCTGAGCTTTTTGTGGTTGCAAAGGTGAGTATCATTCTATTTTTTCAGCCCTGCCTCTGCATTTGTATGCTGAAATGCTGCCATTTTTATTTTTGGACAGATAAATTCACTTTTTTTGCCCAATTTCTCTGGTGAGTTTTACTGGGTACTCCAATTTTTGATTGCTGGATCTATTCACACATCATTTGGAGTTTCACAAATGTAAGTACAATGCATTTTTATTGGTTTGTTATTGTTATTGTTTCTTTTCTTTGTGACATATTTTCTTGATTTCTAGCAATTCATCCACTCCAGAACGTGATTGTCAGGAAGAACGTGCTAGAGAGTGTGAGCAGCGTCAAATGACCTCTACTACCAATCGCCGGGAGCATGCTGCTGCTGCTACTGCTGATAGGATATTGCACCAGCAACCCCCTCCCCCTCACCCATTTCCTCATCTTGCACTACAACAGCCTCAGAGGCATTCTGGTGATCCATTTGTCCAGCCTCCTATTGCTGGTTCTTCCCATATTCCCAATCCTCAACCTCTTAATCCAAGTCCTCGAGATCAAGTGGCTGATATACGTGCTCAGTTGGCTGCTATTCAACAGCAACAGCCTCTTCCAGCCAGACGATGGCAACCATCTGCTGTTCAACCTGCATCTAATGTTAATAATAATAATGTGCCTCTTGGTGTTGCAGAAGTTGCTAGGATGC
>MU134466.1:55949-120921 GCA_015039355.1 Ramaria rubella
TAACATAAGTTCATGAGGTGTCCTATAAGTAGTCGGAGAGGGGGGAGAAAGTGTCTCAGACGTGACGACATATGTGTTGGAACAGGTCCTTTGAGGAACTTCTGATTTCTCAACTAGAGTAGGTGTAGGTGTAAGGTTCCTGTTTCCTACCGTGCGAGGTTCTTCATAAATAGACCTTCACGTACAGGTCGAACATGTGGTCCTATATAAAGACTCTAGTTCCTCCTGTGGAGTCCTGGTGTTTCGTACACGACACCCTAACACTTCCTTAATAGGTCACCGTCTAGAAAAGGGACTGGTTGTAGGTTCTCGGTGACACGTTTGAGACGTGAGACACCCAGTAACCCTAGGTGTACGTATAAGAGTCACTCTACGTTCTGAACCTGTACAACGGTGTCAACTCTGGAAACCTACGTCCGAGGATGTTATAGGAGAAATCAAGGGAAACCTTACTGTCCATTCCAGACGACCTTCAGTGGTGGGGTTCGTTGTCACTGTGGTGGTTTTCCCTCCAGTCCAACTAGTACCTCTAGAGACTCTCTAGACAGATGTCGGAGTGTCCGTTTCGCTACGACGTAACCTTGAAGTAGGGTCTACTATTCTGACTGAGAGAACTTTTCGAGTCGGGACAGACTAGGAAAACTGTACGATGTATGTCTAGAGAGTAGGTTAAGTTACCCTTACGGTGTGTACGACACTCTTCACGGTGGTCCCTCCTCATACCGACGTTACGGACTCCTACGGTACGTATTCTGTTACTCGGGGACTCGAGATGTACTCACTCGTTCACAATAGGTACACTTACTAAAAGGACACGGAGGACCTGGTACCTGTTTCTTGTCAAACGGCGTTCCAGACGGAACACGTAGAAAAAAATTTCGTCTTCGTTCTTGTAGTAGTACATGAAAGGAAACCGGTCGTAACTCGAACCGTTATAAAAGACGTCTAACAACGTTAAGTTGTTGTCCTAATATTAGGTTAACGAGTCGATGGTTCGCCAAGGGACGATAGTCGAGGGTAACTGGACACTGGACTCCGTACAGAAGTATGAACAGGTCCTTAAACGGTCGGACCGCGTACTACTCCAGATGGACTATGTTTGGTTTCAGTATCTGGACTAGTAGTCTTCCTAGGACCTAGAGTATGTGACAGACTTATGCTATAAAGTTTAGTAGTGTCTAAAACAGAAACTTGTACAGGGTGTCAGGAGACCCTAGTCTCCCTCTCGTCAAATACTCCTATCATTGTTTGTTGGAGGTTTCGACTCTCGGTCAGACCTACGGTGGTCGAAGAACTTCTGTGTTGGAGGTAAGGACCAGTAGAAGGTCGTCTGGAGCTCGTTCCGTACGAACGAACAATCATCGTTTAACAGACGGTAGTTTACAGGACTACAAAAGTATCCTACACCCTGGAGACTGTTGTCATTCATCGTACGCGTCTATCTTTGCTAGAGGTCTACTTCCCGAACGTTTCACATATGCTGGTTACCGATACGGAAAAAAAAGCTCCGAGGGTGAAGGAAAACAGTCCGAAGGTCCACTTCACGAGTCCTTTAAGTTATATTTCGGTGACGGAACGGAGACCTATTCAAACTAACCGAAGTTTTTTTCGGTACTCAAACCAGAACCTTGCTAGACGTGCGAGGTTCTATCAGTTCCGTAGACATAATCCTAGTTTCTACTATCTTACGACTAGAACCTCTACTTGTCCCTCACGATATTGTCGACCCTGAACTCACACATAGAGTTTGAGACTGTTGGAGGTCTTTCGGAGTACCCGTGACTGTATCGCTCGTAGTTCCATGACGACCTGAAGTAGGTACGAAGAAGGTTTGAGGTACCACCACGCAGTACAGGGAACATCTACATGAACACTTACATGAACTACCTCGTACAATTCTCAGTCGAGTCGTAACTACACTGTAAGGTTGAGGTCCTCTTCGTGTCCTTACATTCCGTGTTGTAGAGACAACAGGTAGTACACCGGAGACTGTAGTACGAAAGACGGTAGTAGTCCTGCCATAAGTCCTATGGGTAGCAGTAACTGTCATCATAAAAGTGTCTTGAAAAAACCTTTTACGAACGATGTGAAAAAAGAGGAAGTACGTCCCTCGTAACCCCAGGTGTCGAGGTGTCCCCGGTACCCAGTACTCTAGTGTCTGGTCAAACATTTCGGACCGGACTATCCTTTGTGACGACTTTAGTACCTTAGTTGTAGACGTCCTCAGGACTCGGATAGAAGTAGAACCTTGGTTTACTCTTCTACGTACACTCCGTCCGGTGCGAAGACTTTGAGTTACCATACGTGTGCCCGTTGTCGAGAAGGGTCTTGTAAAAACAAGTACTAGTTCAGTTATTCCACAAAAAAGAACTCGACTTTCTGTACACTCTGGTTTAGTCCGGACAGTGACCGTCTAACGGGACCGTCTTCTCGAAGAACCTAAAGAGAGGTCACCTGTAATCGACAGTACCAATATTTACGTGACCGTAACGGTATGAAAGACCGATACCGGTCTCTCAAAAACTTCCAAAAGGTAGTATAGGGAACGTGGAGGAACCTTACACCGACCGTTATATATGGAGACTGGGTCTAGTAACCCTAAAGACAGTAACAGATTAGGACTCTTTCGTAGTTGTTGGACTAACATGTCCAGACGAGACTCTCAAGGAACTAAGGAGAACTAGGTCCTGTCGGACGAGACGAGTCGTCGACGGGTACGTAGTTGTTATATAAGAACTTTCTCGAAGGGTGATGCGTTCTAACAACAACGGAGAGGAACGGAAACCTTCTCTGCTATTCGTACCATAACCTGGACTCACTGACACCATGGAAAAAGACTACTGGTCGAACACCAAGTAGACCAACTTGGTGACGTGGTAGGAACATACCTTATAACATCACGGTTGGTTCGAGTGGAGAACCCTTTTCGTTCTGTATCACCTCACCCCTTATCGTTCCGACTGGGAGTATTTAAGAGAACTTTGGTGGAGGGAAGTTAACCTGTTACTCTAGAGAACTAAACAGACTCCATGGTAGTGGTCCCTCTTAGTGTCGTTGGAGACACCACCATCCCTACAATATAGAGGAACCTAGACATACTCGGAACATACACTCGGACCGAACTTATTGTCCTAGTGGACCTCCGTCTAGGGACTCGGAGACTCGTCGGACAGACATATTTACTTGTTTCCCTAACACGTGAACCTCGTAGAGGACGTTCAATCTGTAACATCTCCGTAGGTGTAAAGATAAGGACAGTTAGGAGACGACTTCTCGGACTCGTCCTAGTATTTACATATCGACCCGTATACTCGGTTGGAAGGGTAGTTAACTTTGGTGGATTGCCTCCCAGCCAGCTTGAAGTGAAGCAAGGTATTCCCTTGATGCTCCTTCATAACATGGATCCTGGTCAAGGACTGTGCAATGGCACACGGCTTCGGTTGGTTGACATTAAGAACAGAGTCTTCCTGGTTAGGATCCTGACAGGTCCCTGTGCTGGACAAACTGCAGTCATTCCTCGGATGACTATAACAACAAACCCAAAACAATTAGGCTTTGAATTGCATAGACGACAGTTTCCAGTTCGACTTGCTTTTTCAATGACTATCAATAAGTCACAGGGTCAATTTCTTGGAACTGTTGGAATAGACCTGCGAGTCCCTGTATTTGGTCATGGTCAATTCTATGTTGCTGTCTCTCGGGGAAACCAACTGGAGCAGAGTAAAAGTGCTTCTCAATGAAGGTGCTGTGACAATGAATATTGTATATAAAGATGTTCTGCTTTATCCATCTTGAGTAAGTGAGGCTTGATATGATATGTCACCACAGCTGACTCTTTGACAGAGTGTTGGTTTTGGATAATGTAGAAAAAAAGCCGAGCGTTAGCAAGGCCATGTGACTTCAATTTTTCAGAAATTAATGTGACTTTAATTATGCAGAAAGTAATGTAACTTTAGATATGTAAAATGCTGAGCTTTAGTGAGGCCATGTAGCTGTGTAAGAATATAATTTTCAACATGTAAAAAAATCCACCAAAGTCCAAAACAGGGTGCCGTGCAAAGCACAGGTTACTCATCTAGTCTAAAGTATATAAGTCACCAGAGTGACTTATGGATTGTATTATATAAGCCACCCACTAGGGGTGCTTGTAGATAGTGGGCAACTATACAGTTGTCCACAAGTAATTAGATAAGCAACATAACCTTTACCTGTAACCACACAACTGCAAATACCAATACTTTATATTGGCTCAGTCTGCCCTGTGTGAACAGTAAGGAACCTTACACTTTTTTGACTGCCAATCAGATCGGCAGTAGGGAATCTCACGAGTACCACCATACCTGCAGATATACCTGTACTGTACTCTTGAAAAAATGGAGAGTACAGATATGAGATTTGGTCAAACATTTACATGTATACAGATATGGCTTTTGGTGATGAAAATACCTGCAGATATGATACTCACGAGGACAGGTATGTACTCGTGAGATGCCCTAAATGGCAGCACTGCAATAAAACCCAAAAAACAGATCAACCGATCTTTTTACCCAAACCGATGAGTTTAACACTTGCCAGAATTCTCAGAAACAGTAAACAGACATTTACTGTTGATTCTTCTAAATCAATAGAAGAACACCACAGAGTGGCTAATAGATCAAAGATCTATGACTTTGATAAGAACTTGAGGCTGAGCAGCTAGATCCAGAGAGGATCCAGATATGTCTGGAGCCACAGTGAAGGGCCCAGACAGGAGAGTTGAGCCTGCCCACGACATGGACAGGCAGGTGGGAACATCGACGAGGATATCTAGTCCTCGTAGAACTACGACACCTGTAGCTCTATGAGGACTAGATATCCTCAATGACACCTGTCACTTCCCACTCCATGAGTTGAAAGTGAGTAGGGGCAGATCTAATGAGGTCTGTACCGGAGGAATAAGAAACGGACGAGATATTTCCTGTTAAGAAAACCAAAAGAACCTTGACCAGGTCAAAGTTACGATCATCTCTCAACAAGTCGAGAGAAGTGCCAACAAGCAGCACAGACAATTTGCTAGGAGTGCAAATGTCTCAGCTCCCACATGTTCAAGAACTTTGCAGACCATGAAGTTCGCTGTCCCAAACAGGGATGGTAGAGCATGGGTGAACACCCCAGGACAAAGACACCTGGTGGTATGAGTGTACAACTGGCCACATTGCCCAGATCATTAAGGCCCTCAAAGAGAGCCATAGACATGTAAATACTATGGGTGAAGTGAGCCAACAAGCAGCCAAGGCAGCTTGTGCAGTGGACAATGCTGCGAATCAACTCCAAACCTTAGGAGATGGTATGGAACTGTTAATACAGTCCCTGGAGGAGGAAGTACAAGGACCTGAATGTGGAAAGGCCCCTGAACGTGGAAACAATCCCAATAGGGATTGTGAAGTTGACTGCGAGGCTGAAAAGGCTCGCAAGAAATGAGACAGACAGAGGATGCCACCTCTGTCCGGACCAAGCAACAGAAATGTTCCTCATGAAGCTAGTACTACCCTAGAGCAGGATAGCATCAGTATGCGCCAGCATACTGAGGAAGAGACAGATCGTGAGCTAGAGGCTCGTGATAGAGAAAATATCCGCAAAGGAATTCACAGATCAAAACAAACATACAATGAGCAGGAAGTGCTCAAGGCAGTGACCCAACAGTCACTGTGAGAAATGATGAAGTCTGACGCTGATAGTGTCTGTACCACAACTAGCACTCACGTTACCCTTGAACATGAGTTTGATCACTGGGATAGGATAGAACATAAGGCAGTATGATGGAAGCACCATGTGCTAGAACTCCATGCTAAACATGAGGATCACCTAGTCGAGGAGGCATATATTGCCAGAGTCGAAGGCAATGCCTTCAACAAGCTGATTGAGTCAGCAATAGTGGGTCGATCCACCCTCAGCAGCAGTCATAGACTGAGGGATGTGTTTTTAATGGCTGACAAACATCGACCATTGTATCAGATCAACGAAGACATTGTCAATCCACCAGTGCATCAGGACGTGAGTAATCACATCCCCTGCCTGCACAGGCAGATACAAGCAATACCATGTGCGGTATCACTAGCACTTATGGATCCTGAATGGAGGGTTCAGGAGGTAGTAGGAAATCTGTCTACTTATGTAGATGGAGTCGCAAAGATGGTGCAAGCTGCCCTTGAGAAACACAAGGACAGCAAGCCAGACAAATCTGTGCTTGCTAAAGCCAGAGTAAAACTACCTCACCCAGCAGGGTATGCTGGGAAAGCAGATCTTGAATAATTCAAGAACTTCATCTCAGGAATCCTGAATAGCCTACTGGGTCCTTCCAGCACAGAACTCCAGTTGAACTATTTGGGCACTCGCCTCAAAGGCAAGGCATTGGAGTAGTACACTCAAAATATCAAGTATCATGATCGAGTCATAGTCAACTGGACCCTTGAGAGTGCAATCGCTGGGTTACAACAGCGATTCCTACATGCACTCATGCACAGACATGCATCAAATAAGTTTGACACAATTGTACAAGGGACGAGAACCATTCACGAATTACTGAATGACATTATGAAGTATGCAATGTGGATGATACATCTGCCCAATGAGTATACAATCCACAAATGATTGGTAGCAGCACTTCGAGAAGCGCTGTGTCATGAAGTCCTAAAACTAGGCTATATGACAGAATTCAGTTCAATAATTGAATTGTATGAGGCTGCAAAGGCTGTAGAGAATGTGTCCCGATATGGCATCAGGTCACAGGACGGAGTCCAGCAGCGCTCACGCACCACAGGCAAAGCCTACTTTGACAAATAGTCAAAGTCTACCTGTACCAAGTTCCTCACGAGCTCCCAGTACAGGGAACCACCCTGCAACAAAGCAGACGACATATTGTCAGCCTAATACTCGACCTCAAGCAGAGACGAGGCTGAGTGTACCCCAAACAGGGGTATATGCTACACGGAGAGCTGGGGCAGGAGCTCCTGCCGCTTCTCCCTCTCCACAGAAACCTCCTGGAGGTACAGGAGGTCAAGAATGTAGCACAGAGCTCCCGTGCTACGAGTGTGGACAAGTTGGGCATATCAAGCCCAATTGCCCACAGTGGAAGAATAAACTGTGCATAGCAGGTGTGCCATTGGATGAATTGGTTGAGCACTTAGGGAGTGCTCAAGAAGGGGAGGTGGAGCCATGAAGTGGCAAATTAGATGAACAAAATTGGCAAACTTGTTGCTGATTACCAGTTGGAAATCAGTCCATATCAATGGGATGATGAAGACGATACAAGAACGCAAAGCTCATATTGAGCAGATGGAGTACATCTGCTAGGAGGATCATATGAGGAAAGGCGGCACATATATGTGGCACAAAAACCAACTACCACAATTAGTGGTGGTTTAAACCAAAACAACAACTTCTGGTTACATGTGGGAGTCATGGATAGGACCATCGAGCCTATCTACGATCATTGGTTCAGACCATGTGATAAGACATGCCCCAAATGGGCGCGTATAGACAATCAAACAATCTCCAGACATTGGGAGATTGGTGGAGTTAGAGCCCACTGTCTATTAGACAGTGGGTGTGAGGGAGTCATGCACTCTTCAGACTTCATACGTGCCATAGGCATCAAGATATTCAAACTCGAACATCCTATTGGTCTACAGCTAGCATGTGTTGGCAGTAAGTCAACCATCAACTATGGAATGCACACCAACATCCCCTTTGGTGAGCATAATATCAAGGAATACTTCAATATAGTGAACGTAGATTACTACGACGCAATACTGGGAACACTGTTCCTACATAAACTGGGGATATCCCTCGACTTTAGAGGCAATGGATGCATCTGCATGGGAAAGGAAGTAATTCCAAACCATGTGAATGCTTGGGAAGTGCAGCCAGACTACCAAGACACAGCTGAATGCAAGACTCTAATTGCAAGTCTTGAACCCAATCTAGCAAACCACACTCCATGACTCACAAATGGCTCCTCTTTGCAAGTGGAGCCATTGACGAGCTCACCAGATGAGAAGCAAGACAAGGGAAAATGGCTAGAAAAGCAACAAAACATTGATGTTGGTCTACCTGACCAACATACCAATGGAACTACTGTCACTGATCAACCATTATTAACAGCTGATGACTTTCCCAAGCTTAGGGAAAGATGGGAGCTAGATTTCACAGACCTGGTCAGAGGTGTGCCTTTAGAACTTCCTCCTTGGAGGGAGATCAACCACAAAATTAAGTTTGTGGAGGAAATCAAACAGTTTCATTATCGGTTGCTGAAGTGTCCTGAGGCACTTTGAAATGAACTGATGGACAAAGTTGATTGGTATACCACCGCTGGTTGGTGGGTATCAGTGTCAGTTTGTTCTGCAGTGCCAGCGCTATGTATTCCAAAGAAAAATGGAAAGCTCAGAACAGCGATAGACCTACGGCTACATAATGACAACACAGTGAAGGACATTATGCCCTTCCCAGACCAGGATATGATCCAGCACAACATAGCTTGTGCCGCATACCGGTCCAAGCTTGACATGTCTGACATGTACAAACAAATACACATAGTCGAGGAGGACATTGATAAGAGGGCCTTTGCAATGATATTTGGCATGGTCAAGAGCCAGGTTATGCAGATTGGCAATTGCAATGTGCCATCTACATTTCAACATCTCATGACATTGATTTTTCATAACCAAATTGGTTGATCAGTCCACATATACTTGGATGATATATTTATCTATTCAAGCTCTCTCAAAGAGCATGAAAAACACCTTTGAAAGGTGTTTGAAATATTACGTGAGGCACATTTGTTCCTTGGTGGGAATCAATCCAAGATCAATTTGTATTTGCCCCGTATGGAGTGCCTTGGTCATATTATAGATGACAAGGGCATCCATGCAGATGCGGATAAAATGGAGAAAGTTGGAGGTTGGAGAAGACCTCGAACATTTAACAATGTCCAATGATTTCGAGGACTCATTCAATATCTGGCACCGTATATGCCAGAGTTGATGGCGTGTATGACTCCTGTATCAGGGAGTGCACGAAACAACAGGATGTTCCAGTGGACACCCTTGCTGAATAAGTGCTGTTAATCCATCAAAGCACTAGCATGTAAGGCTCCAATTCTGAAGCCTATAAATCACGCTAGTTCAGAACCCATTTGGGTTGTGACAGATGGCTCCACTCTGGAGTTGGAGCAGTTTATGGACAGGGTCTGGACTGGACAACTTGTCGTCCAGCAGGGTTTCTTTCGAAGAAATTCAGTCCCGTGCAACAGTGTTATAAAACACATGAGCATGAGACAATTGCTATCCTAGAAGCACTTATGAAGTGGGAGGATAAGCTACTGGGTCGCCAGTTCACACCGGTGATGGATAACAAAGGTCTCGAATACTTCGAGACACAACAGCATTTGTCCGACAGACAGGTGTGCTGGTGGGAGTTCCTCTCCCAATTCAACTATACCATGGTACATGGACTGGGGGTGGAGAACAAGGGAGCTGACTGTCTGTTGCGCTACTATGTGAATGATAAGCAGGGTGAAAGTCACCCAGTGGAAGAATACATCGACACACATGCACGGCTAGACCCAGAAGGAGAGTTCCTCCCAACAGATCGATTCATAGAAATATGAATGGCTGCAGCACGATGGTTGCAGCAATTACAAGATGCAACAGAGCAGCATGTCACTGTCAAGTTGTAGAGGTGGACAACTCCACCTCCACTGTGAAACTTGAATTACCTCCAGAGCTCATGGCTTGGAGAAGTTTCATGCAAGTCGAATCAGACTGCATATACCCAATGATGATGAACAATTCCCTCATCGCAACATAAATTATATTTACGATTTTGGGAAGGAAAACAAACCAGAATGGTTTGTGGATGAGATCATCACTCATCGCTGGACTAGTGACTCCAAGTTGGAGTTACAAGTACGGTGGACATTAGGAGATGTCACCTGGGAGCCACTCTCTGCCTGCAGAGAGTTAGAAGCACTAGATGCTTATCTAGAGCTGAAAGGAGTTAGGAAGCTGCGTGAGCTTCCTAATCATGCCGTATATGCATGATAATGACAAGGAGTGAGTCCTTTAATCAAAGGACTCCACACGAACATAGTTTGTGCCAGCGATTCACACGACGCAAAATTGTCACATGAAGTGATCACGTGACGCGATGGGTGCGCTCCCCTTAAATTTAAGCAATGATTGTATTGCCGCTTCAAGGCTTTTTTCCACCCACTACAACACCCACACCAGTGGGGGTGTACTAGCGATTTCACATGGATGCCAAAGTGTCCCATACACACCACCCTGCAGAGGCACTACCTAGTGCCTCTGAGCAATTTGCTATGCTCCAAAAGAAGCAGAGCTGGACGGTGCATGGTGTCAATGATGACATAGCCATCATCCATTGCAACTCCTGCCTGGAGTGCAACACCTACATGCAGCATTTGGTGCAAGCTGCCAAGTTGTGGCTTAAAGATCCTGGAATGTGCAACATTGAACATGCATTAAAAGTGGCATGGCCACCTTTGCTGACCGAAATGGTGCGTCCTTTTATTAAGGACACTGTATCCTCTTACAAAGAGAAAATGTGTGAGCTCCAATCAGAGCTCAATAATTTATGAGCTGCTCTCAACAAGGAGAGGCAGCACAATTGCGAGATGGCAGATAAGTTATCCACCATGAGGTTGACGCCACCAGTGCCAACTATAATGAACTTGACCTCTTTGCCAGATTTGATGACAGACTCTGTGAGTCCATCTACTCCCACTACCAGTGCCTCACTGGTAGGACCAACACGATCTGGTTGCAAGACCGCATCCAAGCAGTGAGTGTTAGTGGTGCCATACCCTGTGTTGCTGAATGCCCATGTCGCCCCCACCATTGGTGACCCACTTGCAATGCCGATGGGATTTCTACCCTGCCCACTGGGAAAGGCACCGTGCCCCATGGTGGTGCAGACTAGTCATCGACCCACAGAGTGGTTCGACACATGCTCCCTCAGCGACCCTAGGTTCATTGAGCAGCTCACGATCGTGCGTGCGACATTTGCTATGTCGCCCAGCACGCCATCATCACATGTGCTGACTGAGAGCAATGATTAGCCACTTGAATGCCAGCATTCAAAATTGCACATGATATGCCTCCCAATCTTCAGGATGCATTGTGCACCATCAAATACTCCCCAGAGGGAGTATCGCCTGCCATATGCAGGAATGGAGATAACACCCTCTGTTTGGAGGATGTTGACATTTGGGTTTGGCTCAAACTAATTAAGCCAAAGAAAGACAATCTTCTCTTTCTTCGAAAGCTCACAGACTTGTTCACATTCTGTGGCCAATGGGCAGATCTTGCCGGCACGTACTGGCGGAAAGATTTACTGACGCTGCTATCTACCAGTGTCGAAATGGTGTTCAAGTGGAAACACCCTCCCAAGGGCACATAACTCGATGAGCTATCCCAGTGGCTAGGTATACACATGGGAGTAGACCCCGCTAGGGCTCTAGTCAATATAGAGCCCTACTTTGGGCGCAAGCAGAGTAAAATCTGCTATAACGAAACCGCACAGAGGGTTCTCAATGCGCACGAAGGTCAGACATTCACCAGCCTTCATCTACCTATGCCCCCTCATCCCCCCAGCTACTGGGGAGAACCATCCACATCTGACGACAACTTGTCACTTGACAGACAAGGCGGAGGACCACCCTGTTCGAAGGCACGTATGGACATGCTGTCAACGGAAGTCTCCACACCAACTGCTCCCCTGCCTGCATCTGCTATCCCAGCGGATGACAACACTATGGAAGTCAACCCAGCTGACTCCCTCTACTATGACAATACCATTGAAGTAGCTGTGCAGTCGTCTTTGACTGCACCTGCACCAGTATATGCTGATCCTCCATCAGCGTAAAGTTGCCCAAACCTCCTGAGGTTCAGTCTGTGTGGAGGATGTAAGAATGTATATTCTTATAGTAGCATATATGCTACTATGTAAGGTATATAAGTCACCAGAGTGACTTATAGGTTGGATTATATAAGCTGCCCACTAGGGGCACTTGTAGATAGTGGACAACTATGCAGTTGTCCACAAGTAATTAGATAAGCAATATAACCTTTACCTGTAACCACACAACCACAGATACCAATACTATATATTGGCTCAGTCTGCCCTGTGTGAACAGTAAGGAACCTTACACTATAGGTCAGATATTGCAAACACTAGTTCACAATGACCAAAAGGATTGGGCAGAAAAGTGCCCAATGGTTGAATTTGCATTGAACAGTAGCGTCAATGCATCTACAGGATTTGCACCGTTCAAATTGAATGGTGGATGTCTGCCCAGAATTGGACAGATGTTAGAAGTTAACACCACTTATAGAGGTGTTAAGCAATTCGCACAGCATGTGCTGTGAAACCTAATGGAAGTGCATGACACTATCATTGAATGTCATGTGTCACAGACACACTATGCCAAAAGCAAAGACCACGCAGCATACATGTGCCTGGAGACTTAGTTTATCTATCAATTAAGAACTTGTCCTTGCCCAAAGGGAGGACAAGGAAGCTTATGCCCAAGTTCATTGGGCCATACAAAGTAATAAACATACATAATGAAATGTCTAAAGTTGCCACCTGAGCTTAGTGCATGTAGGATGGCTCCTACGTTTCATACAGCATTAATACAGCCGTATACAGCAAACAACGACAAGTTGTTCCTCAAGAGTTCCAAGCTCGTTGGACTCTGGGAGATGTAACATGGGAGCCCCTTGCTGAATGCAAGGAGCTATAAGCTCTAGATGAATATCTAGAGCTGCAAGGTGTAAAACGACCTCATGAGTTACCCATATGCATGTAGCACATCTGGTCACGTGACTCAATTCAAGTCACACCTGCAGCCAAAAAAGAGTAACGCCATGGGCACTACTTTTTTCTTCACCATCCCACTACCACAGTGGGACATGAGTAGCTCAAACCCCAAAACTCATATGAGCGATGCACAGAACAAGCCTGCTGAAAAACAGGTTAATGCACCAACCACTATTGGGCACTACTCGATTACTCATTGAATATTGGCGTAAAACCAAGTGACAAATTCATAGTCTGCCACATGCCATCATTCTGTTGCACAAATGAAACTGTGGGCCATGCGAGGCCCACATAACACATGTACTTGCCACCATGCAGGCTGGTGAGATGCACTTCAGTAAAGATGAAGTGCGGGATGCCGTGTATGAGGCATACCCCAACCTTTCATGTCATTTTAACAATAAAATAGACGAGCTGAAGGAAAAGCTTGCATACTGCAAAAAACAGTATAATGATGTGCACTGTGAATTAGACGTGGCCCAAGAAAAAATATGCAATTGCAAATCACGTTTAGATGAGATGCAAGTGCAACTCAAAGAACAGTCCACACAGCTAGCTGAGCTGCACAAGATGGGTCCTCAGACCCTTCCCCAGACAGTGACACAGCTGTCTGCCTCATCACAGCTGGCTGTAGACATACAGCTGCAAGGAGACAGTGGTGAGCTGCCTCAATCACCACCTCCCAGGTTGCCTTCACAGGAACACTTAATAGCAGGGACAGACATCCCTATCTGGCCTGTTGAAAATCCAGGGATGCCCCCACCCCTGCCAGGTCACGTGTACACAATCAACCTGAAAACAGGTGCGCCGATACTTTATAAAGTACTGCCTTTCAAGCTGTGGGATGACATGTCCACAGATGACAATGGTAATGTTGTCTGCATGACTCCTTCAAAGGAGCCATCCAAGTGTGCGCTTAAGAAGTGCAAGCTACAAAATGAGGCCGCCCCCACCATGGGCAACCCTCCCTACTCGCAAACAGGGATGATTCCCCATCCACTCTGCAAGGTGCCCACACCCCGCACGCACACCAAAAGCACATGGTATGACATGTGCAATATCAATAGCCCTCTGCTATTGAATGAGTATGAGATGGGAGTGATAATTCTGTATCCTGAGTGTACTTTGGCTCAAAAGAGGGCTGTGGCTCATATTAAGAAGAGCCACAAGGAAAACACCAGGGTGGAATGTTTTGCTATCCACCCTGACACTCCCATGGACTTGAAGTCAGCATTAATGCTCCATATTTACAATACAGAAGGACTCCCTGCTGAAATCAGGGAAAAACGAGATGTGTCGCTAAACCTGAGCGATGTTTGTCAGGGTGTGGATCAACAAGATCACACCCCAGACAGACAGCATTGTCTTCAGGACACTCCTAGAGGCTATATTTTCCCAAAAGGGAAAAAGGGAAAGTCTCATAGGAGCTCAGGGGCACATGCCACAAGGAAATGGGGATCTAAGATCCTCTGCACAGAACAAGTTCAGCTGGAGCAGTGACACTCAGTCCACTAGTGAGGAAGACATCGTGTTGTGGCTGGGCCACCACAGGGGAGTTGACCCTGTCTGTGCCATGGACTTGCTTGAACCCTACTATGAGAGGGTGAGCTCTAAACTGTGCTACAGCAAAGCAGTGCAGTCGGCACAACAACATGCCATGGAGTGCAAGGCATTCAGCCTTGCTAATGTACCTGACCCAAAAGGGAAAGGTAAGGTCATTAAGGGGGCTACCCCCTCCACGTTGTTGCATGCGCACATTGACTATAGCAATATAGTCACTGACACAGCGCCTACAGGCACTGCAGCTGCTCCATCGGTTGGGAGTAGTTTCACGGCCACTAGTACTAGTACTAGCATGACCAGTAATGAAGATCTCGGGGTGGACACCTCCGAAATCTATGAGGATATAAATCCTCTAGATGTGGAGATGAATCCCCCATCTCCCACTGCCGGTAATGGATAAGATATCCGTTTATAACGATGTCTCAGACATTGTCAACCTCAGACATTGTCAACCTCCCTGTGGCTTTGGCCTGAGGGGGAGGGTGTAAGAGAATTATAATTCCCTTAACATATATATTAATAGTAGTATATACAAGTATGTAGGAAATACTATAAATGCATAGGCTATGTCTATGCTAATGTTGTGTACATACATGTCCACAACTGTAGCGTGGGAAGAACATTAGGCTCTTCACCACTATATTGTAACCATCATACACTGCTCAAATAGAACTGTTTGGAACAGTTCCTTGAGCCTGTGTGATATCCATAATATAAGTGTAAAACCCTTACATGTGGTTACATAATCCAAATACCACTGTATGTGTCCTCAGAAGCCCTTTGAGTGGCCAAATATTGCCTGAGGATTCATCAATGTCGTCATGTTTGAACTCCTATTGAGGAGGATCTTGGATGCACACAAGGACATCATCTTCCAAATTGCCATTGTCCAGAGTGGCATGCATGGGTGCATCAATAAACTGCTGGGAAGTGACTAGATCTTCTACTGTAGAAATGACCTCAGGAAACTGAGGGTAATTTTCCTCAGCCTCAGTGTTACATTGAATGTCAGGGTCATCCTGGGGGAGATCATCCCTTTGTTGCTGCTTCTCTCTGTGTCTGTCGTCCTCTCATTCAGAAGTTATCTCATCGTTGCTTGTTGGGGTGGACGAGGAGCTACTAGTACATCTGGAGCTCCCCAGGTCTACTTCTGGGTCATCTTGACCAAGGGGAGTGTCATGACCAGACCCTACAACCTATATTAGCAAGCCAAAGGAAAAATACACTTGAGGAGTCCATGTACCTACTTGAATAAGCGAGACATTGTCTCGTTCCTCCAAATCACCCTGACATATTTGGGTTGACAACAATTTTGTGAGCATAGATGTTTTGAAAACTACAGAAGTATTATCATATTATCAAGTATATCTTCATATCCATTAAACTGTTCTATATCCTGCATAGAATCCAAATGTGGCTGCCTGCCAGTGCTATCTATATGTTGCAAGCCGACCAATCCACCAGGAGAGCTGACACTCTGCTTGTCAATCATCTCAATTTCTCCGGACCCATCTGATACAGGAAATTCAAGATTAGAGTCCAGGCTCTCGGTGTCCTCCTTGCTTGACAAGTGTTGGTCATGGTTTGTGTTTGTGTTACTGCCAGGCAAGTTCTGTGGTCCTCTCTCTCGAAACTCTCAGTGCTTGTACCAAGTTGACTGAGCGATGTATTGGCCTCCTTGACATTTCACCTCACAGGTACACTGGACATGCGGGGGTGCCATGGTGAGAGCCTGAGCCTGAGCCCAGCAAAAAAAACTTACAAAAAAACTTAGAGTTTATTTACTTCAGGCAGCACATTTGCGTGTTCAAAACTGTAATTCAGTATGGTGTTATCTAATCTACTGCAGATCCGGAAGGATGCCACAAAAAACCAAAACTCAGCAAAAAAAATCCAGGAACAAAATTCTCTATCCAACGGATACTGACACCCAGTGAAAAGCAGTGTGGTGCTGGGCAGGTCATAGCGGCAAAAAGCTGCACCACCGCTATGAGCCCAAAAAATGAGCCTCTGCCAGATTTTGTATCTGGGCCGACATGCATTCAGCAGCTCATAGTGGGGGAATTAAAAAAAATTTGTAGTATAGTACTGTAGCTCCAATAAAATAAAAAACATACTTATTTCTGCTTATTTCTGCTGAACTTGAATGATTTGGAACAATATTATACATTGCTAGCTGACCAGGGCCTTTTCAGGCTTTCACCAGAGCCCACTTTCTTGCCACTTATTTCCACCTCACCTCCACCCTTTCCCCTTCCCCGCATCTTTTCCTTAGCATAGTACTCCCTCCCTTGCGCTCTGTACATACAGTTAGTGATATAGATCAATTTGTAAGTATAATAACGACACATACCTTGCACAAGAATGAATGTTCATGTCAATGGACTCAGATAGCTGGATGTGCTCATTGAGTGAGACAACAGTAAGTAGAATGACAATGGACACTTCAAAACATACCAAATACATTGGAGAGTCGAGACATTGCTGTCATCCTGAAAGTCTAGCTGTGAATGGAACATCCTGCCCGTGGACTCCAGTGAACGGAAGGCCTGAGTCCAGTCAGACCGTTAAACAGTCCATATAGGCAGTGGAGATGGAGGGGGAAGAAAGAGCCAAAATTGCATGTGTGACATTACAGGTGTATATATACTAATTACAGAGACATGTGGTTTGTAACAGTCATATCTCTGCCAGCAAAGAACTTGAGAAACATCAGAAACTTATTTTACAAGTAATTGTGCATGACAATAATTGTGGTTTGGGCTTACAGACAATTCAAAACTTTCAATTTCACAGATATAGCTGTACATTAGAGTATTGTCATTGCAACTTGCGCAAAAAAATATTCAGTATCAAACTTCCCAAAGCGAGCCGAAGAACTCAGATTTTATGGGATAGTGCAGCTTTTCACCGCTATGACCCGCCCAGCGCCGCGCCGCTTTTCACTGGGACTGACAGGAAGTGGATTCTAGCTGACATATATAATTAGCAGAAATGTGTCTTCTCACTGGGGCTCATCTGTCACCACTCACTCCTGATCCTGCCCCGCAGATGGCTACGAGTTACTCATGCAGAACCGTGCATCCGCCACCCTATCCTTTCCCACCCACTCACAATCAAACACCAATGGCAACCGCATCCACATCTTCGGCTTCAGTCGCGGCACGTACACCGCACGCACTCTCGCCGGCATGGTGCACAACGTCGGCCTCCTCCCCGCCTGCAACCACCAGCAGGTTCTCTTGCCTTACAAGATGTTCACCCGCATCGACGCCTTCGGGTGGCGCCAGAGTGAATTTAAGCGCTGTATCGACGTCGACATCGAGTTCATTGGCGTCTGGTGTGTCACTTGTGTCTCGTCCCGTGCACATCCACTGATAATGTAAATTCGCACTGTCGCCTCGCAGGGACACAGTGGACTCAGTCGGCCTTGGAGTTCCTCGCTGTCTGCCCTTCACAGCATCCAACACCACCGTGCGTACCTTCCATCGTGCCCTTTCGCTAGATGACCACCGTGACAAGTTCAAGGCCAACCTCTGGCACCGCCTCCGAGGCTACCCTCGGCTTAGATTTGCATCCCGCACCGCATGTACACAAGCACAAGCACCACGCGAACACGCTGAGCGGCTTTGAGAACCAGTATGAGGCCCAGTACTGCAAGCCGCGCAACACGCCCACTAACGTCGACGAGGTCTGGTTCGCAGGCTGCCACTGTGTCGCTCCCCACTAGTCACCGGCCCACACCTACTTACCTCTCCCCCTACCCGCAGACGTCGGTGGCGGCTCTGTGCCCAATGACACCCCTGCTGCACTCGCCCTCATCTCCATCCGCTGGATCATCCGCGAGTGCTTCAAGTTCAAGACGCATACGGGCATCATGTTTGACGCGACGCGGCTCCGCACCGTGGGGCTCGAACCGGCCACGCTCTGTCCCTTAGTTCTCCGGCGTCCACCCTATCTCCCTGTGGCTGGTGCGCGCGCGCAAGCTTTGCCGAGGCATAGGGGCCACAGGAAGGGTGTGAAGGCAAACGAGGAGAGCGTGAGCGCAAGAGGGGTGGGTGAGGGACCGAATGTAGGTGCGGGTACGGGTGCGGCTGCGGCTGCAGATGACGCGTTGTGGACGTTAGAACAGCACGCTGAGCTGCGCGATGCCCTATGCCCCATCTACGACCAACTCGTCCGACGCGCTCCATGATGATGGATTCTGTAGCTCATCCCCTTCACGCAGCGCTACCAGTGTGGAGACGATTCCTGGGCCAGCATCCTCACGCAAGCATTACCAATTACACAATAATGAATACCGAACAGGTGGGTAGTTTAACCTGGCGCGCCTCGATTCCCGAAGCTGGCGAGTAAGGGCGTTAGGGTGCTTCGGTCGTCAAGATGCGTATGAAGATGGCGGGCGCAGAGCCCTATGTCCTACGCACCAAGTTGACGGCGGAGCCGACCTGGGTTGACTAGGGGTGTTCCCTTGATGTTTTGGCAGGTATTTGGATGTGAGTGCAGGTTTTTGTTTGGGCAGGACTTTTGGACTTTGGGATTGGGCGGTAGAACTAAATTATACTACTCTGACGGCGTGCTTCCGCTCATGGACGCACGATTTGGAGCCTCCTTGATTATACTGTTGCAGATATCAAATTGCATCCCATGCTTGTTTGTCTTCTGTATCGTGTGCTGTCATGTACATGGTACTTGTATCCCGTGCTTGTGTGTGAGACGAAGGAAATGGATTCGTTGGGTTGGTGACGGGGTATGCCCAGAGCCGTGGTGCAATGAATGACAAGAAGTGGCTGGCGAGGCTATTATCTGAATAACCAGGCCAATGCTACAAAGGAAGGCACGTAATGCACTGAAAGTACATCTTGTGACTTTCTAAAAACACTGTGGTAGGAGGTGGCGGTGAGATTGTTCGTGTGGTGATGACTCCGGTGTTTGACGGTTGACTCCAACATGAACCGAACAATGGGAGAAGACTCTGGTTTCTGAACCACGTCGTCCACATATAGCAGCAAATACACTGCGCCTCTAGCTCCGCACTAACGCCAAACTTGAACCAGTCCAACACAAGTTGTCTCTCGCTGAGTCCGGTTGAGTTGGTCACAATCTTGAAATTTGTATGGGCAAACGTAACGACATAGGGTGTAGAGGTCCAATTTCCAGGATGGACATAGGCGTGACCCGGTTTGTCTACGACTTCGATTGGTCTTTCTCGTGGATTCCTCTAATCACGCCGAATGGACATGGACAGATTAAGAATAAATTTCTTTCTTAAGAAACCTGTTTAAATTAACTCTTGGTGTTAGTGGACAAGCGCAGCAGGAAAGAGAATAGAGAACTGGTCGTGAGAAGGTTGTCACATATGACATATCTTAAGCTGCCACATTCATACAACTTCTAACAAGCAACTCTTCAGCTCCAAGTCTTCGTCTATTCAGACACTTGTAAGCTCATACTAGAACCTCTTAGAACGCGACTTACCTGGATAACCCATGCTCACCACCTGGATTTTATCAATTGGAAACTTCAGCCCAAGATCAAATGGGCAACGCAAGCTCGCAGTATACCCGACAACACAGGGTTCGGCATGAGAATCAACTTTTTTTTCCGATCAATCAACTGCCGGAACATATTTTAAGACAGATCTTTGAAACTACTCAAAATTACTGGTATCACGCACTGTCACCTGCGGGTATTGTTCAGAGGCGAACGGTAGCCGCCTTCGGTCTCTCACACGTTTGCCAGAAGTGGAGACGTATTTCCCAGGACAATGCACTCCTTTGGACTGATATAGATACCAAGGACATGGATTTGGCAAACCGGTGCCTTGCCTTGTGCAAGGATGCGCCCATCCAGCTGATTCTTCAATGCCACTATTGTCGTGAGTGCGATGTCAAATTGGCCCTAGAACTACTTCAGCATCACCTCTACCATGTGCGAAACTTGTCTTTCCGTTTTGGTCCGGAGGATATTCTGCGTGTCCTCCGTGCTTTACCATGTTCCGCCGACTGGGATCATACCGCGCCGAGCCTCTCCGCGATCGCCATACAGCCTGTGAAACCACCTCACTGGCTTCCTAGCGCCCAGTTGTTTCAGGAACTAGGCGCAAATATGGCAATGCTCCCGATTTTCACACATCCACCCCGCCAACTTCTCGATATCAGCTTTGACTATGTAACCCCACCTACATCTTCTTCTATTTGGGACGAAAGACGAAAATTAACCTTTTTGCGATGTTCTGACCCGCAACGATCAGTATCGGACTACCTGAATCTCGTCGCACGCTCTCCCAATTTAACATGTCTAACCATATACTCGGGACTATCGGTCACTTCGACGCTGTCTTTTGCTCCTCATGTCACGTTCCATTACCTCACGGAGCTCAATATCTCTGGTTGGTCCCCAACAGACGTTGTATCATTTTTAAACTGCTTGATTATCCCGAAAATCAAGGAACTGACAATTCGTCTTGATTTTTTTAACGGATCATCTTTGGATTTACTACCATCTTCACAGCGATCATTAAATATTTTCCAAGAGATCAGGGCGCTCAAAATTGAACCTCGGTGGATCGGCTGTGAACATGTAGGAAACCTGCGAGTACGTCCAATGTGGATTACATGGACGGGATCATGCTCTAACCGCCCCGAAATAATTACCATTGACATTCTCTTGGATAATGAGAACAAAATTGACACCCTCACTAATATATTATCGTTATTCTCCCATCTGGAGTCCCTTACCCTTACAAATCCTTTCGCAATGTTCACTTGGGACTTAGGAATTTCACACAGCGTTCAGACGTTGCGCATCGAAGGACTATATGATGTGGATCAAACGTGTCTGCGAATTCTCGAGGAACTAATAATGAGGAAGTGTCTACCGTGTTTGACCCGTATTGAACTCGTGGACATCACGTTCTTGTAGGACACTCTAGGGAAAATGTGGTCCTCCATCGAGTCCCTCCTTAGCTACTCCCACGTACCCACTCTTTTCTTCTCAAGATGTGCATTTGTCTCGCAAAGGGACCATGAGGAGTCTTCTAGACCCCGCAGGAGGCGGAAATCTTCCAAGGTTACACAGGTGTGGGAAAAACCCAAAGTTAGGACGCTGCGTTCGACAATTAGGAAGGTGAAGAAGCGAATCAGCGGGAATCAAGGAAGAGACATCAAGTATGTTCAAATAGGATGGTGCGGAACACTTAGTAATGTCTTTCATGGTCTGACATTTGTTAACCTCTACGTCAGTGGTCCTCCAAGCTGATTTGGAAGCGTGTTTCATAGCTTCTAGCTTATGTGTTTGGTCGAGAGTCGACCTCAGGCGCATGTAGAGTCGCGAATGGATCGCATCATTTCACCAAGGGTCAGACCTCGTCCTTCCACTCGTCCTTCGAAAAAACTTGACTGCTGACTCAAACTCTCGTTTACAATCACCGGACCTGACTCAATGATAGAGGTGCCACATGTTGGTTGAGATTGCCAACATAAGATTCTCGAACCAATCATTTTCGTGTCTGTTGCGGCGACGGACTTCTTCCCCCATGCCTTTTTTAAATTCTTTCTTATATATAAAAATCCAATTTTACGACTGTAGGGAGGGCTCTACGTCAGATGTATTATACATGTATTTGGTCCGCACCTGTCTATGGAAAAATATTTGCTTGTGGCAAGGTGGCCTGATATGGGCGCGTTGTGAGGAATCTAGGGTTAACTTCTAGGAGTAGCGTGATGGCTTTTGGTTGCGTTAACGAGTGTTTGATGTACGCGTCGGGGTGAGTTACGGGTACTAGAACAAAAGTTGAGAGTGCGGTGGCTGTTGTGTCTGTTCCTGCTTCGAAACTGCGATCTGAGAATCAGTGTCGAAAGGAGAAAAAAGAATACAGTACAGGTAATGCGGAAACAGGGCAGTGACTCACATAGTCCTTGCAAGATAGGCAACATCCAAATCATCCATCTCAAACCTTTTCTTTATCCTGACCTGCTGCAAACACCCCATCCGGCGCCCGCAGTAGATATCTACCATCCGCAATTTTTCACCGATTCGTACAAGTTGAACCTTCTGTTTGTTTTTTTTACATGCTCGGCCATGAGTGAAGATTAGCGTTAGCACCCACGCAGATCGCATCTGCTAACGCATTTTTATAAATTCAATTGGCACTAGTCCTCGATTGATACTTAACATTAGATTTGAACAAAATGTAAAACTCATCGTTATCGCTTCATCCCGTAGCACCACTCTCACACGTTCATCGTTCTTGGCGCCAGTCATTCTCTACCCCTCGAGTGGGGCTCTGATACATCGTCTCTCCAGAATCGCCGCCGCACGTTTGATAAGTATCCCACGATGTCAATACTAAAGAATTCATGTCAGTTAGAACTATGACAAGTACCACGGAAGCAAAACCCACCGACTTGTGGATGGTTATGGTTAGTTTGAATATATGTAGAGATAGTACCCAGAGTAGGGGGTTATACATACGCGTACGAATTTGTGGAGTGGTTCCACTGCGGCGCTGGGTGCATCTAAGAAAGGTATTGCTGGGAAGATTGCTGCAGCTATGACTGCGCCGTTGGTGGAACAGGATGGGCAGCATGCGGAGCTCTCCCATGCCCCAGTACATCGTTGGTGTGCGTGACGGACCTGCTTGTTGACTTCACGGGGGTCGCGCGTGTGCGCGTGCTAGGACTCGAGTTATGCCGTTGCACCGTGGTTGCTGGTTCTGGTGCACATAAGGGTGCGATTGCGTATACCATTGTGAGCGCCGCGAAGATCGAAAGTCCAGGAGGAGGCTGCTTGCAGCTTGACGAGTTCTATACAATGCGTCAGGGAAGAATGAATAAAGTGTACCGGTGTGAATCTACCTTCCTCAATAGGCATGCTCCCCATCTGTCTATTCGACCCCATCTAAACACCCTCTTCTGTCTGCCATCCGACAGTACCACCGTCTCTCGCTCCGTATGCACCAACATGAGCACCAGCGCCTATCACCTCCCTCCCAAATAACAAATATAATCCAACGTGCTTTCACAAGCGGCTGCTCAAACAGGCCAGAGGAGTTCCTAATACGGATACGGCTCATCTCAGACAGCGCAGCGAGATCCGTGCGCACCTTCTCATTCTTGTTCGCCTTCTTCTGCGCAATGATGACCTAAGCGTCCACAAGGGTCGTCAGTACGGCGATACATGCACGACCAAAACGAACAGTGACGTACGAGATGGTGTTGCGAACATAGCACCTCGACGACATCTTTCTTGATGGTCTTGATGACACGCAGGCCTGTTGGAGGAACGGCGGTTGGAGGAGGTGCATCGAGTGTAGATGCCTGTGAAGGCAGGACAGCAGAAGCAGAAGGTAGAGGTGGGAGCGAGACCTGATATGCATCCACATCCATTGCGTTCGTGGTTGTGGTCATCATGAGCCGCGGTAGCGACGCAGATGCAGGTGCGGGTACAGGTGGGGCTGCTTGCACTTCATCCACTAACACGACCTCCTTTTCGACCTCCTCCAGCACCCCACACCACTCGCCGCCCCACGCTGCACAGCCGACATGGAAAGCCTTTGAGCACTTGCCCTTCGTGCATTGGATAGGCGCACCATGTGCCTGGCGCGAACACGCAGAGCATTTCTGCACGCAACATGCAAAGTCAGTACCCAAGTCAATGAGAAATAAGAGGTAGGGGGGCGCACCAGGATGGAGCAATCCTTGACGGTCTCATCCCTGCCCACACGACCCTCTCCTTCCCCATCCTACCATCCATCGACACCTTATCCCCCTATGCGTCCAGAATGACCCTCGCACATCCCTCACGCACGTGCAACACGCCATCCTTGGGCTTCGCGACCCCGCGGAACGACATCGGCGCATCCTGCACGCGCAACTGTCCTTCTACGGCCGTGTCGACGGGACAAACAACACGGGAACGCTAGCCCTATATGAATATCCACAGCAGGAGGCTTTGCCTTTGCCTTTAGCTTAACAACAGGCCTGTTTTGGGGTGTTGTGGGGCGGTTAGGGTTTTGGCGACGCAGGAAGGGCCTTGGCGGTCTCGGGCCGCTTCGGCCTCGCGATATCCTCCACACCGTCAATCACAACCTCTACCCTCCACTTCCGGTTAGGACTTGGCCCCGAAATCTTCGCCTCAGCCTCCGTTTTCTTCTCCCGCTTCTTTGCGTCGATAAGCCCCCCGAGAACGATCCGCACCGAGTCCGTCTCGTACGCACAGAACGCGAAGCGCAGACCGAGCTCGATTTGGTAGATTTCTAGTGCAAAGGTGACGCTCTCGGTGTAGTTGAAGCGGAGGTTGAAGCCAGCGTGATAGCCATGCAGGAAGGTGACAACTACCGGCGTGCTGGACCAGGACATTTTGGTGGACAGAGGATTGGAAGAAAGCGTGGGGGAGGCGAGAAAGGATTTGTGGTGGAGAGATTGAGGGTAAGGTGTGTTATCGATGGGGAAGTAGTCTGGAAGGTGGCGGGGTAGGGAGGTGCTTGATAACGTCTTTGAGGGGCAGCGTGCCAACTAAAAGAAGAGGGGGTATTCAGCAGTGTACCATACTTAGCAGACAAACGCACAACTCACTACTTGGACTTCCAAAGTGTATATAGTTGATTGAAAAGAGATCCTCGACGTACCGGTGATTCCGGAGATCATCTGAAAGTCGTTGGTAGGTTAGGACTGAGGGCAGCTCAGCGACATTCCAGTGCTTCGTTTCATCCATAAACAGCGAGCCTGGGTAACGTAGTCAGTCAGCTAACCCTATGCAACAAAGACCTCGCTGCGCATCCGCTGCACCTTTCATGTCAGTGCCATACCACGGTGCGCCCCCCAAGATGCGATTGCGCCAGTAGATGCGTGCGAAGACACCACAGAACTCCGGAGTGTAGTCAACGGCCGTCATGCCTTGCGGAAGCTAGTGTCTGAGCGGCTCGAATGAGGAAGTGTCGTTGTCGCCGTCGACGCTTTACTCATGTGTACCATCGTCGTGTACGCTGAGGTCGGTCTCATTCT
The DNA here is from genome assembly GCA_015039355.1 of Ramaria rubella. NCBI lineage: Eukaryota > Fungi > Basidiomycota > Agaricomycetes > Gomphales > Gomphaceae > Ramaria > Ramaria rubella. Next base: position 81,401 of record MU134466.1, read on the forward strand.
TGTTCCTGCGCTGTGCTCTTTGCAGGTGTTGTCGACGCTGTCGGCAGCTGGAGCGGCGTGGGCATGTGGGGCCGTGTAGGTCACATCTTCCGCAGAGTATCGATGGACGCCGTCGGTCAGATCTCCCGCACATTGAGCACAGTTTGTCTGCTGGCGTACTCCGGCACCCGCTTCTAAGTTCTGACATCTCGCGACGACAACGACGATATGGACAATGATCAAACATCCACTTTCTCGTATGACGGAGAGGGAGTTCCAGATAAATTCAATGTTTCCCAATTAAAACTGGTCGTAGACCGTTACTTCATGGAAGACTGTCGACTTGTGAAATTGGCAGAAGGAGGTTACCATAAAGTGTGTTGTATGATCTCTACGTGCGATTCGACCATCTACAGCAGTTCTGTAAAGGTTTACAATGTCATACGAGGTGACGGAGTGCCTCTTGATGCTGTGGTCCGGGTTGCTTGTCCCGCGTTTCCACGGGACAAGTTGGAGTCGGAGGTGATTGCACTTGCTTTTATTCGCCGTTGTCTTTGATTAAACATTGCTCAAGGTAGCAACTTATAGGTTCCTTACTGCTTTTACGAAGTTACCCGTTCCTCGAATTCATGCGTGGAATTCCGACGCATCGAATCCTGTCGGAGCAGAATACATGATCATGGATAGAGTGAACATCCACCAGATTTTTTATACGGCGGGCTTTACTAAAAAACGCACAAGATCCCAGGAATTCCTGCCAGCATGAAATGGGACAGTCTATCAGAGGAGGCCAAAAAGAATGTAGTATCTCAGATTGCACACCACCTTTTGGCACTTTTCTCTCTACGATTCGAACGTGCAGGGTCTCTTTATCTTGATCTTACGGCTGCAAAATTTTATGTTGGCCCCATCGTCAGCACCCCGTTTTACCGTGCTCTTGATGGCTTTGTTCGAACCCCAGACATTCCCATCTCCCATAACATCGATCCAAACAGAGGCCCCTTCTCAACGGTCTCCGAATATCTTTCTAGCTTTTTGAAAGCCGAACTCGAATTTGTCTCTCTTCATCGATCGCTTGCTCTTTTGGAGGTCCAAGATTCGAATGCCCCGTCACCGGAGAGTCGGCTTGAACAAGGACGGCGCGTCATTGAAAAAGCCATCGAGCTATGCTTAGTTTATCCAGGTGATATCCCGGTCCTTGGGAAATACAGCCATCCAGAGATGCCTTTCGGGCTTAAATTGAATGACTTTCGCTTATCGAATGTCATGGTGAGTACTTTTTTTGGCAAAAGTATCCCTTATTTATGTTTCTGGGTGCACCAGATCGACGAGAACTCAGGTCGTGTGACAGGATTCATCGACTTTGAAGGAGCTACTACGGCACCTCTTTGGGAATGTGCAATTATTCCGAGATGGCTGCAAGAACCTGACGATCCAGAGTCCAGTTATGAAGGAGGGTCCCCTGAGGCAAGAAGCGCCTTGCGCGCTGTCTTTCTGACCACCGTGCAAGGAACCGTCCAAGGTAAAGAATGGTGTCATGCATACAAGGCAGGCCGCCCCTTTCGACAGCTTGTTGACCGCTTGAATTTCCAAGTCAACGTTTGGGCCGACCTCGAAGAATGGGTTGTTGATCGACTGGATTGGGCTCAAAAATACCCTGGGGTTGGTTTATCAGAAGAAATAAGGAGTGAGCCTAATTCTCCAGTTGTGAGTTAATTAAAAATGGTCTGTATAGCCCTATTCCAAATACTGCATGTAGCCTACTACAACTTCAGCCCACGTACATATTCAACAGTTTGCCAATCAAAAATTCGTGGCAGTTGCGATTCGGCTTCCGTTTCGAACTTTCCTTCTTCAATAATACATGCCTGCGATGGATCACTCAATTCGACTTCCAGCTAAGGGGGGTAAAACTGTCGATGTCATTTTGTGTCATGTCACCACCTACAACAGACCCCTCCATTATTTTGGACCATATTTTGTCCCAACCAGTCACAGTCACCTTCTGTGAACTTCTTTCAGTCTCCTCCACACCACATGACCTGTTCCTCAAGTCTTTTGGCTCTAACAAATCTATCTACTCAGCACCCAGAATCACTACAAATTGGTTACATAAATGTTCTAAGTGCATACAGCAGTTTACCACACCACAAAGGTTGGCTATGTGTCCACAGCCTTCATTGACAACCGCCACCACCACACTTGGACACTATTTCAACAAACCATCCCCCAACAGCCACTCTCACTCTGGCCCTAGGCTCACCAAAGATCCTGACTCGTCTTCCCCTGCACCTACAACCTCCAGCAACATGATCTCTTGCAGCCCTGGTTTCTTTCCTGCCCCCAAGGGCTTGGCTTCATCTGCCCAATGGTCAACTTGTGGCCTGCGCACAGGAGCCAGTGTCACAGCTGCCTATTGCCAGGGACTCTCACTTGTTGAGACCCACAAGCCCTGTATTCTACACAGCACACTTGAGCATACAATTCCACTTCATACATGTTGTTAAGAGGATCCAGACGCACTTGGTGTCTGTAATCTTGCTGGCGACAAGGTCTGTGCCCCTGTGTACTCCACCTGCTCACAGTGTCTGGCCACGTCATGTGTGCCTCCCTCTCCCATGCCTCCCTGTACCTCTATGCTGAGCTGACCACCACCAATTCTATGCCCACTAATACCTGTGACCTTTATCAAGCAAGTGTCAGTTTTGTTGGAGAAGAATGGATAAGACAGGAACAAAATCCCTCTCAATCCTCTTCATCTCTTCTGTCTTCACCCACAAATTGATTGCAATGTGCCCCTTGTGATCACATTTTATGAAGCAACAACAACATGGCCTAGAATTTCCCGTCTTTCGTCACCTTGCCCATTTCAACCAGTTGTTACTACCTTGGAGCTACTTTTGCCATCCTTATCAGCATGTTCTCTGTTTTTGAGCCTGAAACTTCTGACTACAGAACTCAAATGTTACCCCCTTCCACTGACTAGCTGCAGATCCCAAACCGATCTCTCTACAGTTTGTGGTCTGCTGAAGATGAGGTAAAGAATGCTCATAAACGACAACACAAGTCATTGAGTCCCCATTGCTGTACACACATGCTCCAACCACCCCATTTGTGCCCACCTAGTGAGTGTGATGCCGTGCACACCACATCAACACATCCACCACCCCTTTTTCCAGTTTGACCCTTCATCTCTGTTGTACACGTCGCCACTTCCACTCCCCCATCCACCCCTTCACTTCATGCATGCCCCAATCCCCCCTCTACTGTCCAACTACACTCCCTGCATCATCCACATTGATGGCAGCCCTGAGTGTGATTCACCCATAGGCAATATATAACAAGTTTTCTGAACCAAAAAGGCATTGAAAAAGTCAGTGGATGAGAGTTTATTCCATGGATAATCATTCTTCCATAGGCAGAACATTTACCCCCTATGGAAGAATGATTATCCATGGGATAAACTCTTATCCACTGACTTTTTCATTGCCTTTTTGATTCAGAAAACTTGTTATATATTGCCTATGGGTGAATGATTATCCATTGGATAAACATTCATCCATGAGGTGTTTCCTTGCCAAAACTAAAGAAAAATGTTAGATTATTCATTGGCTAATAGTTTTGAAAAATCTCATGAAAATCTCATATATTTTACTCATTTTCTCACCTTTTTTCTATTATGAAATTTTGGATAAATTTTGGTTTTTTTTCTGTTGAAAATGTCAATGAAAACCAAGATTGTCCTGACATTTTTGTGGCATGAAATCAATGAATAAATTCATTATTTCTCATATTTTCCATGCCTAGAAATATGTACCAGATTTTCAAATTCTAAAAGTTGATAAAAAAGCAGCATTTTTGGGAGATTTTTCAACCAGAACAGTGAATGAATAATCTGGAAGGAAAAAGCATTTTCATCACATTTTTTCACTAAAAATCTGCTCATGACCCCAGTGTGTGTGAGGAGATGGAGTTGGCTGTATCTCATTTTGTCTGTGAAACTGGTGAAGTAGGACTTGCCTCCCTTTGTCTTTATGGGTGATGGTCCCCAAAGATTGGAGTGGATTTTGCCTCCCATCTCCCTCACTCTCTCACTGCTTCACTCTTTCGGTACAGGTTTCCATGTAGATTTGGCATATATGGACGAATCACATGTCTCAATGTTGGAGTTTGTATTGAGGTCGATCCAGGTTGTCAGACCGTCCTTTACAAGGTGTCTGGCTACTTCAGGGGCAATGTGGCCCATGCAGTGGTGTAATTCCATCATGGTGATTTTATTCAGGGCTGTGTAGGCTTGGCCTGCAATTTGTGTGCCTGTCTCTGTGTGATATAGGTCATTCTGGATTGGTATGTGTCCGACGGTCCTATTGTTTCTATCACATATCATGGATGTTCCTCCTCCGAATGTGGTTGTGTAGCCAGCTACGTCTATTTTGCCAACAGAGATTAACATGCAGGCAATGGTTGGTGAGTACAGGATGTCTCTTAGTGTGATGGTCATTGCTGATTTTCCATTTGGTATGTTGATTTTCATGTCTCCACAGCCAATCACTTTGAATATGTGTTTGTTCGCGGCATTGATAGCTTGTGTGTGAAATTCATTAGGCATTCTTTGTGGGGCATCATATGGAGTCATAGAGCTCAGTGGTCAAGTCCAACTGTGTTGTGTCGTTGGAGGCAAGTGCAGTGATGTCGATTGAGGTGAATGCTATGTTCTCCTTGTTTTCATCACTGTTGTCATAGCTCCAAACATCTGCGCTGTTTTGTTCATTGCTGGATTCACACTCAGTTAGCGTGACTGACTCAGGGTTTGTTTTGTCATCACTGCTGTATGGGGCTGTGATAGGGTCTGTGGGATAGTCCTTGAATAGGTCATTAACAACAGCCATCCACACACTGTCTTTGATGACAGCTGTGTTGGCAGATTCGTCACTCTTTTTCCCTTTTGTGCCCTTGCTCTTCTTGGAGTGTGGGCCTTGGCCTTCCTTCCCACCGCCTTTTTCTCAGTAGTCAGCCTTATAGTGGCCCTTTTTGCTGCAATTGTGGCATTCACTGCCCTTTTTCAAAGTGGTCCTTGGGCGCACACTATTGGTATAAAATGCTTCATCCTTGGGCATCAATTTCTTTGAATGTTCAGTTTGGACTTTGCATGAGTCATATCTTTTGGTTGCTGCACTTATCATCTGTTCAGCTGATAGTGGCTTTCCATAGATGCAGGTGGAAGATGGTAGGTTGAAGATATAGTCAAAGTATGTTGGTGGTAGTGAGCCGAGAATAATGGTGGCATAGTCTTCAGGGTTGGGGGTGGCTCTCATTCCAGCTAGGCATTCATGTGAGAGGGCTAGAGACTCAAGATGGATGCATATGTCGTTGTTCTCATTCGCTCTGCTTTCCATCATTCTGCGACATATATCAACTGAGATCATTTTAGTTTTTCCTTCAAACTCTTTGCAGATTATTCTCCACATGTCTGTCACTGTTGTTGAGTGGAGGATCTTGACTAGCATCATGTCTCCAACAATGTTTCCAAGTTGTGAGCATGCAATGCTTTTGCTCTGTTCCCATTTTGTAAACTCAATGCTGTGGTCAGCGATAGCCTCTTTGAACTCTGTTGTCCAGTTCACCAGATCTGGTGTACTGGAGACAGGTTGCGTTGGGCAGGTGCTGTTCCTTCAAGGTGGTTCAGTACCCCTCTCACTGCCATTGCCCAGGTCAGATGGGTTTTGAAAGTAACCCAGTTTGACCCATCTGATGTCAGCTTCAGAACTTGGAACAGGGAGTTGGTCAATTCACGGGGCATAGCTTTGTCGGCAGGGCCCATGACATGTAAGAGTAGTAATAGCTTAAAACCATAAGCTTCAGTTGTAAATCAACAACTGACATATATATATTTGTATATACCTTAAAACAATAACTATGGTGAACGTTAGTTATATGGTAGTCGATGGACAGTAGGAACTTATGCTTCAGTTGTAAATCAATAACTGAAGCACTAACTATGTGTTACAAGTAAGGCTGTCCACGAGTCCGAATCAACCCACAGGTACCCATGGGTATTGGGTACCCAATGGACAAACAGTGGAGCTATAAAACTCCAGCTGCTGTGCATCAAAAATTGTGGGGCCTCTACAGGCCCCAATAAATTAGATAAAAATATAAAATAATTTTCAAAATTAAGGTTAATACATAGCTAGCTACACCCACTGAAATCATAAGCGATGGATCCCAAATACCCGTGGGCTTTAGGCAGAATCCCATAATCCATACCCAGATCCATGTGGGTATTGCTGTGCTTTGTAGGTCACATGACTTACAAACCTTGTTCAAAATAAAAAGGTTTTGTGAGTCACGTGACCTACAAAGCACAACAAACAGCGGAGCTATATAAGCTCCATCTATGCCTTTCGTCGTGATGGCTGGGATAGCAACAGTATGTTTATTGCAATGCTGGTGCTCTTTTGCGCAGCCCAGAACTGGGCCGTGCTCAAGCTGGTGCAAGCATAAGTACAGAGATCTTTCAGAGAATTGCAATAGTAGGGAAGAGGTCAAGGGTGGGTGCGAAAATAGAAAGGCTTGAAGCCTTAATGGCTATCGAGCTAGAGATCAGTGGTAAGGACACGAGGGAGACTAGGGTAAATTGCATGACTATATACTAGAAGTGAACAAAGGAATCAGGATGAAGCAAGGAGCTTTTGATGGTAGAAAGGAGTGTGCAACATGTATAACGCGTGCTGGGAAGTGTCACATGGCTTGTGTCATAGACGTTGGACAAGGCAAGCATTGTCCAGCTCATCTATGCCTTTCGTCGTGATGGCTGGGATAGCAACAGTATGTTTATTGCGATGCCGGTGCTCTTTTGTGCAGCCCGGAACTGGGCCATGCTCAAGCCAAATGGGGAGAGAAATGAAGAGACAGAGGCTCAGGAGGTTGAGTGTAGGGGATGGCCCAATGAAGACATGCAGATAGGGAAAGCAGATGAAATTTATTAGGTTTGATATAGAGTTTGTACACGTCACTTTGCCATCGTCCCAACTGCTGTAGTTCGAACTCATTGAAGCCAGCTGCTGCTGCTGAAGACGCACCGCCTTGCCGGAAACTGTGACCCACGTACAGAGAGGCATTGAATGAAGGAGCTGAGCATAGCCCCAGCCCCTCTTCTTTGATCCGGGGAAGGCGGAGTGCTTACTCATCCTTCTAGTCACACCACCTACAATAATTTTTGCATTGATTTTGCATCGTTGGTACACTGCATTCTTTGACTTGATTACTCACCAGATCGCTATTCTGTTCTTTTCTCTTGGTTATATTTGGAAATGCCACTGGGACCGGCTCGTCGCCGTGAAGTCATTGTTCAACAGCCGGCTCGTCAATCGAGTCATCTTCTTGTTGCTGGAAGCGTGGTATCTGTATCGACTCTCGATTCCGACGACACAAACTACGTTCCTGTTCCTTCCAATCGCTCTGGGTCAACTGAAATAACTCCGGCACCTAGTTCTCTGGGGGAAGAAGTCAATGGGGTTGTTGCACCCTTTCCAGACCTACCACTTCCCAGTGGAGGTCCACCTGTTCCTGGTGGTGAATTAAATGCACCTCCTCCTTCCACCCTACTGGGATCAGTAGGAGACCACCCAGCCACACTGGATGGGGACGGTTATAATGTGGCTCTGGATGCTTATGCCAATCTGATGAGAACCTGCAGCCCCGTCAATGGTAAGTTTTTTCCTTCTTCACGACATCGTTCGTTAGAGCCTTTTCCTTCATGACATCATTTGTTAGAGCTTTTTCCTTCATGACATTGTTTGTTTTACCTGTTGAGACAAAAAATGCACATTGTTGCCCCCTCGTGGTTTTGCCATTTCTTTACTACACGTGCACAATCATTGCTGGGGATATATATCCATCCGTTTTTTCCTTATATGTCACCGAATTGTACCTCATTACTTCAGTTGGGTGGTCCTGCTCATTCTCCCTAACCTATCTCCATTTGCCAAAACATGGATGTGCGTTATTTACCTTTTTCTTAACAGGCTATTGTTCTGCGACTAAACTTAAACAGCCTGATCAAATTCCTGGCTCAAGTGTCTCAGGAGTTTTGCTGGCCATCCCCAAATCCGTACAGAAGAAGTTCGCAGCTAATTGAGGATGGGCGGAACACGTACCACTAACGTGTCTTACAGATGCCTACTGTCAGAGAGCCGCCACAGACTCGAAGACTCAAGGTGACGGCTGGATCTTTGACAACTTCAACGGAAGTTTCATGGCCGTCTCCAAACCCTTGCCTTCTGAAGGAAAGCTCAACTTAACTTTCATGGAATGGCATCAAGCCTGGCAACATCTTTTACTCATAATAAGAGAGTTTCATCCTACCAATTTCACCACCTGGAACACTCACTTTGTTCACATACGTGATAAGGACAGTGCATCCACTCAGTGGGAACTTGTCATTGCTTATGACACTGCTGTTTGCAGGCATTCCTGTACACAAGGCCTTGACCCAGCCGAATTCCAAACAGCAATTTGGAACGACCTGGAGCCCATTTACATCACAAACAAGGTGCAAGCTTCACTAATGAATCTGTTGTGTCACGACCACCCTTTTTGCTCTTCATACCATTCCAAACACGAGTTTTCTCCAGAGAGAAACTCTCATGCTTACAAAAGATTGCACCCCGATCCTGGCGTGACTTCTTACTCCTTTTGGAACAATTCCCGGTGTTTCATCTGTGGAGATTTGAAACACTCCCCAAAGGGCTGTAGCAGCCTCACACTCATCAACAGAAAGCCTGCCCACTTACACAGGTCCAATGGAAAGCTCTTGGACTCCAGAGGACTCACATATTGCTTCGCTTATAATGGGAGTAAAGGATGCCCCTCGCGAACCTTGTCGTCTCGGTGCCCACCATTGCATGCTGTGCAGAAGCTCGCACTCTGCACAGTCATGCGGGTCTGTCTGATTTCCTGATTATCGTAACCCCTTTCATATCTGAGAACTGGAATCTTGCATTACACGCAGCTGATCTGCTTGGCGTGTATCAAGACCTGATCCAGGGCATGCAGGGTGGTTTTGATATGGGAATCACCTCTACCATTGTGAATACATATACCCCTCCCAACCACAACTCAACCTCCCTGTCACCACTATTTATTGACCAGTACATACTTTCTGAACATTCACATGGCTGTTATACTGGCCCCTTTTCCCACTCTCGGCTGGAACTCATAATTGGCCCCTTTCGCTCCAGTCCCTTAGAATTGGTGCCGAAATCTGGTGACACTGTGTCCTACCATTTAATTCAGGACCTTTCCTTCCCTCGTAGTGACAAACTGATTTGCTCCATTAACTCTGAAATCAACTCTAATGACTACCCCTGTGAATGGGGATCTTTCTCCAAAGTAGCGCTGCTGGTCATGGACACACCACCTGGAACTCAAGCCGCTACACTGGATGTCGACGCTGCCTTTCGTAGAATCCCTATAAAACCCTCACAACAACTACACTTCATCATCCACTGGCTTGACCTTTTTTACATTGACCACACCACCTGTTTTGGCAGCGCTAGTACCCCGGGTATCTTCAGTCGTGTTGCTGATGCCATGGCCGCTTTGTATAACTTCAACAACATCGGCCCACTTAAAAAATGGGTCGATGATTTTCTTTTCCTTCGTCTTCCAACTCATACTGACCCATCCGGATTGTTCTCTTATTCTTATGGATTGAGTGACATTTACAACTTAGCTATTCCTCTCGGATGGCCCTGGAAGCCCTCCAAAACATCCCCCTTTTCCTCCACCTTCTGTTATTTAGGATTCCACTGGGATCTTACAGGGAAGACTGTCGAAATACCATCGGACAAACAAACTCATTTTCTGGAAAAGCTTGCCCCTTGGACTGTCAACTTCAGAGTCAATTGTAAACAAGCTGAGAGTGTGCTGGGCACTCTCATCCATTGTAGCCTAGCCTTACCTGACGGCTGGTCGCACCTCCCTTCATTATCCACCTTCACTGCCTCCTTTAATTACTCCCTCTCCACCTTCACGTTACATCACCCTCCTTTATCTGTCATCAACGACATTGAGTGGTGGTGACTGGTACTGGCCACTTCATCCTGCCATTCCACTCTACAACACCCACCCACCACCTCACCAATCCTCTTCACCATCGATGCTTCTACTTCCTGGGGTATAGGAGTAATACTCAATGATAAGTGGGGATCCTGGATGTTATTAAACAGCTGGAAGTGCAATGGCAGGGACATCGGCAGGGCCGAAATTCTCGCCATCAAGTTAGGTCTGCGAGTGGCCATTGCCAACGATCATCACAACATGATGTTTGTCACCACTTCCAACAACACTGGCGTCATTGATGCTCTCAAAGGTGGGCATTCACGCAATGTGCAACAGAACAGGGTTCTACAATGCATTGTCGCGCTCATGTGCTCCCACAATATCTGGATTACTTCTCAATATGTACAGTCTGCACTTAACCCCACTGACAATCCCTCCTGTGGTATTCCCCCCCCAAATTTCCTTCGTTTTCGTATTCTAAATAGACCACAAATACCCCTTTGTTTATGTGGTCTCATCGAGTACGCTGATATTTGCTTGTAGTTTACTTGTTTGTTGTCATTCTGGCTGTGTCTTTACATTATGCACATATTTGTAAACTTTGCATGCTAGATGCCCAGGATTTCTCTTATGCATCCTACCAAACATTCTGCCTGCACGGCAAATGTCCCTCTGAGTTGGCAAACAAACACTGTCGAAAAAACAAAGAAGCACAACTCTGCATCCCAATGCAGAAATTATGTACCACATAGAAAATTACACAATATTATCTTACAAACATCATCCAATCGATTCCCCATTTCCAAGTGCATCTTCAGCGCCCTGCACCATTCGCCTGAACCAATCCACCTTTCTCATAACCTACATCAACAATTACATCTCACTCTTACACATTCTCTTGCCACTTCTACTCTGGCTGGATATGGTTATGCCATTAATTGTTATATCTCCTTCTGCACCAAGGAAAATGTACCCTCCACACTTTGGTGGCCTGCTAACAAATTCATTCTTTGTGCTTTTGCCACCTCACATGTAGGTTCCACCAGCGGGAACACTGTAAGGAGTTACATGGCTGCCCTTCAAGCTTGGCACAACACACATAACATCTTGTGGCATGGCAGTGCACGTCTAGCTTACATCCTTAGCAGCATTGACAACCTTGCTCCACTTACCCCTAAACGTCTGCCTCACCCTCCTATCACGAGGACCATGTTACGGGTCCTCCATACCCACCTAGCTCTTGACTCCCCCTTTGATGCCTCTGTATACAGCACTGCTTGCTGCATGTTTTGTGGCCAATGCTGTCTAGGCGAACTCCTTTGCTCCTCATTATGGGACTACAATTCATCATGCTATCCTACCATTTGTTCCTTTTCCAGTCCTCCTTCCTCTGTGTCTATTCATTTACTATGGACCAAGATTACTAAAACCCGAGGTGCCATTGTCATCCTCACCCCCCAATTAAACCCACTTAACCCCATCCAAGCTCTTCGACAACATATCGTTACCAGTAAGCCTTTGCCCGACTCACATCTTTTCGCATACCAGTTTCATGGTACTCTACGACCCTTAACACATTCCACCTTCCTCAACAGGTGCAACCAAATTTGGGTAGCACATGGCTATCCCCAATCCACAGGTCATTCTTTCTGTATCAGTGGAACAACAGAATTATTACTGGCCGGGGTACACCCGGATGTGGTTAAAGCTATGGGCCAGTGGTCTTCTGACTCCTTTTTAGTGTACTGGAGATTGCTGGGAGAACTCGCTCCTCTTCATGCCAGTAATTTACCTGTCCGCTCTTAGATTATTATGCAATATCTCTTAGTAGTCCCTCAACATAAAATGTTGACTACTTAACACATCCAATATGCATTGTTCTCGTCGTTACCTATGTGTTTTTCTCGTTATCATGACATTAGAGTTGTTACACTGGCTCAAGCCACCAGGGCTCCCCTCCCTGCCATTCCTCCCTATAATGCATCACATTATGCATCCCCCCCCCTTGCACTCCTACCTATTTAATTGTTAGCAATTATTTGTCAACAAGAAATGTCCATCTCACCCTCACTGCTGCAGGCCTCATTGCAAACTCCTGTATCATACCACCCTTCCCATATGTCCACCCTGTCACTGGCAGGTGATCATTGCCATTTTCTTTGAATGCAGTGCCTACATGCGGGGCGACTTCAGGACCTGTTGAGTACACCTCCCTCACCACATGTACCGCATCTTCAAGTGATACTACTGCATTGACAATGTTTTCCTTCTGTGGTTTTGTGACAAGTACCCAGACATCCTTGAATAATTTGACAAGGTCATCGATTTGCTGTACCCTGTCCTCCCCTCAGTCCCCACATGTTCCTCCTCCAATGATATCATACTCACCAGATTACATACCTCTGGATACATGTCTTTCGGATGAAGGACTGGAAAGTGGACATGAGTGGATGAACAGTAGAGGAGCCACTTACCCATAAAATAAACTACAGGGTCTTTATAGTGAATTTTGGAATCTAATTGTCGCTTGTTTAAACGAATTACCTATACTATGGCTTCTTTCCTCCCACATTGCTGGGTTAGGCACTGGGGCATCTGTTCCTGGTCGGTTATGGGTGAGTTTTCATCCACCCCATGGACACACCCAGCCTTGGCTCCCATGCCAGGTTCACCGAAAAATCTTAAAGGCAACTATGAGTGCATGAAACCCTGTCTCTTTCCTTGCCTTTTCAGCATGCACCAAGATGCTAAGAACCAATTTGGGAAAGGTCGTTGTGGAGCTTTCCGATCAAATCCATCCTGAGTAAGGGCTTTCCGTTGTCACCAACAAAGAGAGGCGACTCTGCGGGTCGTGGATTGAGAAGGTACAAGGAGTTAAGGCTGGCAACTGGGCAAGTGGTTGAACCGGGTGCGGTGGAGATATATAGCGATACCCCTTTTTGGAAGGGGTTGGTTTTAGAGGACGGGATAGAGAGGATTATATAATCAGGGGATTGGAAAGAAGGCTTGAAGTGTATTGAGCTGCAGGTGAGATGCATGGAGGGGTCTCGGAGTGAGACGTGAATTCACCACAGTGGAGGAATCCTGCAACAGTGAGATATATGGCTGCATTGTAGTTGAGGGTTCCAACTGTGGATTGCTCGGGGTACAATGGAATGAGTTGACGCAAGACGTCAAAAGTGATGGGGAGCTTTGGTTTTCTATCCTTTTCACCCATGTATCTTTTAATACCCCTGACCATGCGTTGGAGCAGTGTGGACTCGCATGCGTCGAATGGGAGATCATTGTTGATATGCGTGGAACAAATGTGGGTGATGTATGATTTAATTGTTTTCAGCTGCAGGGATTGGGAGCCAAGGAACACGACCCATTCAAGAAGCGATGAGCTGGTCGCAGGCAAGATGGAGCCAGATGAGTTGCAGAGGTGTGGGTTCTCAAGGATGAATTCAAAAAAGAAATTTTGGCCTGTGTGGTAAGAATTCCTGGTGCTGGATGCAAGGCTGTGCCAAAGCCAGAAAGTGGGAAGTCGTGAAATATGAGTATGTGTTTCATACCAATGGTCAGGGGGTGGGGCAAGGTAGGCTGACGTTTAAGATGAGGTGCAAGTTGAAATAGTCACGTATACATGAAACAAGAAGCAGAGTCAGCAAGGGAATTGTCAGCGGAAGAGAGCCAAGAAGAGGAATATGAAAACTTGAGCTGCACTGCTAACATGACGATGAGGTGGATAGTGGACATTACATGACGTGACCTATTAGTATCGTTCTCGAGTGCGTGTACGTCGACTTGGTTATCGACATGGAATACAACGTGCTTATGGAACCAGAGGTGCCCCCAGTGCAAGATTGCTTGAAGTACGACAAATATCTCTTTAAATTGAATATCACGCGATTAGAAGTGGTGAGGGACACAGCTCGAAAACCACTCATTCTTGAAAATACCCCCTAAGCCTTTACTACCACTCACATCTGTGTAGACATGGACTGTTGGATACGATGGTGCTATCATGCGAATACCGTTCCATCTTGTGGCATAGACGTGCCACCACTGCAATTCCGCCTTAGCATAGGTAGGAATGTGGCGAACAGCATATGAAGAATTAAAAGTAGTGGAGAATGATATCAGACAGCGCAGGCATGCACAGGAATGGGGAATGAATTGGGAGCAGAATTGGAGGAACCCAACTAGTTGCTGGAGCTCACGAAGGGAGCAATGACGTATGGAAGACCATGTACTGAACATTTTGCGTAGGTACTGTAGCTTATCTTCGGGGAGACGTGCTTCCATTGCTATGGTATCAATTTCAAGGCCAAGATATTTGGTCTGAGTTGATGGTTTAATTGTCTTCTCGTGCTGAAAAGAAAGACCGAGGACAGATCCCAGGCCTTGTATCCAGTCTAGTGCTTTATTTGCGAGAGAGATGGGGGTGGAAGGCTCAAATATGGGTAGAAAACCGTCTAGGTAATGTTTTAATTTCCCAGGGATATGCCATTGAATAATCCAATGGAGTCCTTCAGCAAACAGATTAAAGATGTAAGGTGCAGTTTTTAGGCCAAACATCAATACTGTCGCATGGTAAAAAGAAAGCTCCCAGTGGAAGCCTAAAAGGTGCCAGTCAGCTTTTCGAATGGGGATATGGTGGAAGGCCTCTTTGAGGTCCAATTTTGCTAGTAGGGTTCCTTTTCCAAAGGACACTACAGCGGAAATGACTTGCTCGAATGCTTCATAAAAAATATGTCCTTTGGTGTCGGGGATTCCATCATTCACGGAACTCCCAGGTGGCCAGGAAAGGTGATTTATTAGCCTGCATTTCAGGGGTTTATGAGGGTGAGTAATGGTCCTTAACGGGGAACAACAAAAGTTGGGCAGGGGAGGGGATGGGAAGGGGCCAAGAGCATGATGATTGGAGCATAGAGAGGATACGGCATTGGATATGGAGGCTGGGAATTTGTGACTACTCTTAAGGTTCCTGCAGGCCTGGCTAGATTGAGTGCCGATAAAGCTGATATTTGCACCAAACTCTATTATGTGTAGTAAAGACTGAACAATACACTGATCAGGATAATCTTTCAAGTAGAAACTCCAAGCATCCTTAATTAGAGGAGACTGGATGTGTGGTTGAATGGTGGCAAGTGAAACTTTGTTGCAGTGCGGTTCGGTATTCAGGCAGGCAGGAGGAAGGAGGCTGGCTGGGAAGAGTTCGGCATGTGGTAGGGTAAGGGATATATTATTGGGAGAGCGGACCATGGTGCTGGGTAATTCTAGCTGATTAACTGTGTCTGGTTGGCAGGGGTGAGATTTGGACGTAAGGTGCAGGGATCTACTCGCCTTGCCTAGGCCCTAAGAGGACATGTCTGACTTCTTTGGGCAAGTTGATTTCCCATGGTCGGCGCTTTGGCAGTTTTTGCACTTGTGGATGCATCCTCGAGCGCAAGGGGAAGAGCATTTGCCATTCTGGAATGAGAAGCACATCTGCTTTGCATTGAGAGTAGAACTAGCAGAGGAAGAAGATCCCTGGTGGGAGGCTTGCTTTATATTCCCATACAAGTGAAGAGTGGCAAGTTCGGCGTCCATGGTCTGCCACCCTGAATAGTTGCTGTCATGCATCTCGGCAAGGCGGCGACTGTGGAAGGCAAAGTGATATTGCAAGACTGCAGTCCACTCATAGCGTGTGTATGTGTAGTACAGTATCCTCAGGTATTCGGAGCAGCCTAAAACTACCTGTTGGATCGCAGAGATGTTCCCTGAGGCAATGATAAAAAATTGCAATATTTTGAAATAGATAGATAGAGGATTGAAAAGGGCACAGAACAATATAATCTTTGGGGGATGTGTCCCTATGATGCTGCGTAAAGTCGCCGCTATCAGAAATATTGAACATTTTCATCTTCGGCTTGTCCTTAATCCTGGAGTCCAGTTTGAACAGATGGCCAGGACAGAACTCATGCCTTGCGATAGCGAGTTGCAGCACAGCATAAACTTGGGGGAATGATCAATCGAGGGATAACGCACCTGATGCTGGGTTCAGGGAAATGGGGGGCACAAAGGGCGGTGTGTTAGGGGGAGGTTGCTGAGGAGCAGGATAGGAGTGGGTGGGTTGCGACTGCAGGAGGGGTTGCAGTGGTAGCTGCTGGAAAGGCAGCTGCGATAGCGGTTGTGGTGGAAGCTGCTGGGGAAAGTGCTGTGGTTGGGTTGACAGTTGTGGTTGGGGAGGTTGCAGCTGTGGCTAATGTTGCTGGGGACACGACTGCTGAGCAGCTTGCTGGGCTTGCTGCATGAGCACTATGAGTGTTCCAACAGACTTTTCGATTGCAGTGAGCTGTTGGTCGGACATGTTTGGGGACAAGAAGGGGGGTTGTGTGATTGCCACTATTCATTGTGAATAATGGTCTCACTCATCTGCAGGATTATAGTAAACTGCTGATAGGTGCTGTTGTGGAATGCCACTTTAGCATGAGCCATTGGTACATCAAGGATTCAAAGAGACATGCATTCAATGCTGCAATAATTCTTTGATAAACTAAAAAAAAACTCACCAACTCTGAAAGATGCAATTGGTGGCACCTCCTCGACCTGAGGCTAGATCTCCAACAAAAAAAAGAATAGCAAATGCGAAAGATCCTGCAGAAATGTTTTGGAAAAAACAACATGTCTTGTAACAATACTATCACTTGGATGTTGATGTCCTATATCACTTAAAGAATAACAAACCTGTGCAAGCAAGGTCTGCTGTGGGGCTCCCCATGCTGTTCTAGGCCGTCAGACCCGGATATCCCTAAATCATGCTATAAATCCAACATCTTGAAGAGCAAATATTGTCACTGTTCTAAGCTGATCCCCTTCTCAGAATGTCAACAAATCCTACCTTTGTCTTTGGAGACCCTGTAACGTGTCCCCCCAAAGTGAACCGAACGGTCGAGGTGCGTCGTTGAATGGGCTGTCACTTTCAGGATTGAAGACTTACATTTTAGCATATCATTGGAAATGTCTTCACTACACAAGGGTTTATCAGTCTAGGAATATTTATCCAGGCATTGTGTACCCTCTTGCTTCCCCGGCGACCCACCCATATGCTCTGCTTCTGGGTGCAGTCATCATTTCAATCGTGAACCTGCCCACTCTCGTATGCTCGGCCTGTGTTCCAGACAAAGAAACTGCTGTGATTGTTGGAAAGACCGCCGCATACCTCGAATTTGCTAATTCTACCAACGCGGGCAAGCAACCTGGTGATACTGCATTCACGAGCGATACACACGAGAGATGCCCTCAGAAATTGGCTCTTATGATAATCAGCAGCCAATATCGTTCCAAACTTGAGGCTCTCCAGCCCGAGTACAAAGAGATGGGAGAGCATTTAGCAGACATGATTCAAGAATTACGTGATGCGCCTCCAGAAGATGATGTCTGTTTTTTGAATGCCGAGTTTTACATGCACGGAGCTAAGTTGTCTGGAAACAGCAACATGGTGAGTCTTTTCCAATCACTTTATCCCAAGTTTTCTGTAGTATGTTCTTACGCATGGGGATTATTGATCAGTAGGTATTCATCTACTGCATATGCCCACATGCATCGTTTTGCCCAGAAAGAGGGCGGCTCACACTTACCAGTCTGGAACAGTTTCCGAGAACTTCAACACCATCGATACAAACTGAGCACAGAAATCGGGATTTGGCATGAAGTATACAAAATTTCCAATGCAGAGGCCATCTATCCCAATATGCCTTGTATGTTCACAACACACCTCATGCAATAGTTTCTTACTGTCACGCTTTCTTTGCAGGCATGGGATTAGGTGATGTGTGGGATGCTGTTCCCACTGCAGATGGGCAGGTTGTGTACCGTAATTCCTTGGTCACCGGCAGCAGAACTTATTCCTCTTCACATGGCTGACTAGGCCATACACAAAGCGAGAAGGGAACAACATTACATGATTTAAGGTCCACTATGCTCAAGTGTGAGGCTTGAAAGATGACCCTTGCATGAGTTCTGAGTGTCACTGTATGATTCGGACGTAGCTGATAGCATTAAATAGACTTACGACGCACTCCTCACGATTCACATGTGATTTATATGTATTTTATTCATGTTTATACCAGCCTCAGGGCCCTCAGAACACTCAGGAATGCTGTCCAAGATTAGGAAATCGACTTGGACATAAAACCCACAATTCTGGGGCCGGCTTCATCAATCACACCTGCTGCAGCAGAGCACAGACTGCATCCGAGAGAAACCCGGGTGTGGTTCAATTGTTGCAGTTGTTGAAATTGAATTCTAGAGTGTACCGTCACCTCGTTTACAAACAGAAGAGAGCAAGGAAGTATATTGGTTGGATTTCAGACTCACAGCGATAAACGCGAACCAATTGGAAGCTGGAGCAGTCTTTTTTTCGCCGGCAAAGATATATACAAAACCCATCGCAATAATCATGCTTCAATAGTAACCATGACATATGGTGGACAAGGATGAAAGCAATAAAAACTCACTCACACAGTCAGCAGGTACATAGGATGATGTTTGTAGATGTGGTGATGGATTGAATACCCAATTCACCTTTTCCCATTTTTATTCTGGCCATTGGCTTGAAAAGTCCAGGTCATGTGGAGTTTATGAGTAAGTCCTGATGGTAAGCTTAGGTCGACAATTCTAACCTTGAGATTACTAGTAAGAAGCGGTGGATGTCACGCAGAAATGGGGACTGGTATGCTTTAATCACAGACAATGGCTAAACCGGTACGTCGGCAGGTTGCCATGCCTAAGGGGAGCGACCAACGCTAATTAATTTCAGTCCAGATAATGCAGAAGTGTCCTTATACCTCTCATGCCCCCGGCCGAACGTATGCACTGAGAGAAAATATGATTTGCGTAACATTTCACGACAGTGAGCAACATTGAATCACAGGCGAAAGATGTCATAAGTGACACTGCTGTCCACACGAACGTGGTTCCAACGGAGGGTAGGTTGTGTCCATCATGCCATGGATTTGTAGAGACGAGAGTTGGTAGTTTCTGGATGCAGCAGAGTCAATAGTCTGTGAATCCGCTGTATACTAAGGATGTACACTTACCTAATGATGTTGGAATTGACTCGGAGATGTTCAAGGAGAAAAGGCAGATATGTACGGTTAGCCCACTGACACCAATATTAGGGCTGCTCACAAGTATGTCTGAGACGGAGTGTTGTAGCCATCAGGCTTACTGCTTACTGACTTAGGGGTGTTCAGTTTTCTTACATAAATAAACATTCGTTCTTTCCACCAAGCCACTTGAAACATGGGACAATGTACCACAGCAAGACTAGCATGGGGTTTCGTCATTCCAGAGAACAAACTTTATCCGTTGCTTGAAGTGTTCCAAAAACAGGAACAAAAAAATGACGACAAAGCCGACGACAAAGAACCTGACGAGTCCCCTGAAACCCCTGCAAAAAAGTCTAAAAAGAGGCATAATGTACCAGAGTTTTCCTTAGACTTAGAAAGCGCATGGGAACTCGTCCAATATATAGACATAGCCATGGGGAAAAGTGAAGCTGGAGGTTTGTTTGGATTTCGGGCTGGGGTGTGTTAAACACAAAGGCCTTGAGGGTACGCTAGAGTTCACATTCTTCTACTCTGGGGAGGATGAGGAAGGACCTTTGACTCATGAACTTGAGATTTGGGGGAGGGAAAATTGTGAGTGCCCTTTTTTCATAGAGGTTTGAATACTAATGCAAGGTATTCTCGAAAGTTGGTGCTGTGTGTGTCGGTCTTGGAGCCATGCTAAACACAGAGCGCATACTCAAAGACACAGAAGGGAAATCCAAACAGCTACAGGATGATCTGTATTTCAAAGAAGCCGGTATTGAGGTTGAAGAAGAATGGGTTCTGATGGTCAAAGTTGGTTGAGTGACCAGATTTACTTTCAATTATGATTATTTGTATTTCAAGCCATGTGTATTCGAATTACATTGTACAGAATTAGGCGATTTGGTGCAGATTTGCGCGAACCTGGGACAGGGAATCATCCAACCCAGGAAAGAACCTTTGAAGTCACTTTGCAAAAGTTGGTGGATTTGGTGTTGATTTGGTCCTGGATTTGGAAGTGAATTTCAAATGGAGTATGAGGTAGAATTTAAGCAAATCTTTTATCTCTGCCGTTTATTGGAGTTGCGTGAAGTGGAACGAACAGCTGGTGATTAATGTGACGACATTCCCACCATCCCGATGGACTCGTGACAGTGCCCACGATGATAATCCAGCTGAAAATACAAGTCAAACATAATAGATGTGAGTCTCGAGTTTAAATTCGATGATGAACAATGAAGACAGGATTCAATGGCCCTGGAAGGGCTTGGAAGCAGGAGTCACTGCAAGAAGATCACATGGGATGATCAGAGCATACAGGTGGAGGTTTCCGAGGCACCCATAAAAGTTAACCTATTTCCAGCGTTTTCTACCATCAACCCAACTCCATCCATTCATCTCAAAACATGCCACCTTCCACAGGTTATGATGCTGACTCAGCAGTCTGATTGATAAAAGCATTTTAGTCTGACATAGTCGTGGAGAGCCTGGGCACAGTGCCAGCTCAACACTTTTCGATATAGAGGTGACTGGGGGTGGAAGGGTGCTGCACGGGTCGCTGTGTGGCTGGCTGTGTGGCTCTCTGTGCGACTGTCTGCGCGGCTCTCTGCATGTCTTGCTTCACAGGTCGCAGGAAAAAGGGACCAAAAATGTTTGGGACAACCTTTTTAATCTGGAAAATTGAATGAACAACTTGGATTTTGAATACCTTTTCTGGATAAAAAAGTGAGAGTATATATAGCCTTTTACGGGCATTTTTGCTGGCCCATATATGATTGAAAGGCATAACTTTTAAGAATAAATAAGTCCCAAAAATTGGGCAAAAAACTATATTTTATTCTTTGAAAAAAGATCAAAATATGTTGAAAAAAAGGCACTATTTACTTTTGAAAAGCTTGATTTTTTAATGTCAAATATGAATACTTTTATTGCTCACAAAGGTGGTGAATATAGTGGATTTTACTTGCATATTTGGAGTATAAAATTAGAACAAATGATACATTTTTGTCAGATTTTGGGATAGAGAAACTTCTGGAAGATTCTGTAGGGAAAAAGCATTTTCTAGACATTTTTCAGACAAAAAATATCTCTTTGCCCCCAGTGTCTGCATATTCTTTACGTGGTACCATCCCCATCTTGTGCGGCTGTGCTGCTGCACATTCTTGGTCAACTTTTGATGGTTGCAGTGTGCAGCCATATAACACCATGTTGGAATACTCAGCCGTCTCTTTTCAGCGACCCCCTGGTCTTGGCATATCTTAGCTTACCATGGTGATTACATATCCCTTTGCATGGTCCCTCCACCTCTGCTCAGCATGAGATCATTCCACACTACCCCATTGTAATCCCTTCCCATGCACCTCTCATTCACATGTGAACACTCTCATGAGCATCACCTTGCTCCCTCTCCATTCTTATCACACCCTATCCATTACTCACATTCTATCAGACAAACACTATTTTCAGTGCCAAACAACGCCGCCGGATCTCTCTACCAACATTGGCTGAGTGCAAGGATATTCCCATCTTCAACTGTTGATCCGCTGTAGGAGGAGCTGAATGAAAACCATTGATGTCTTGTTCATCTTTCTCCCTTGCTGAAGCTTGCACTCTCCGAGTTGTTGTCAGCCCCAGATATGCTCTTGATTCAACCCCACCTTAACAAGGCTCATATAATTCATATTCATATTCAATCCAGTGCGCCTTGGTAGGCCCCTGAGACCCAGGTAAGGTGGGTTGCTTCTACGCATTATTTAAATTCAAACAACAGCATATCTAACTATAGACATGTCTTCACGTAACACATACACCATGGAGCTATGAGGTCGTACCCAGAGTAAGAACTGCCATGGCAAGTTTTCATTTTTCACAAGCTAATTAAACCTGAGTCTCATTGTTAGGTATGTGGTCAGGTGAACCATATCACTGTGCTGGCAGATAGGTATTTATTTTGTCTGTGGAATATGGTCAGTATGGCACCCAGTGTTTCAATCCGTGTCATGTAGCAACATAAGTCCATATCAAGAGTCTATGAATGTCACAGAACAAGGCCTCTTTTGTGTTCTTTAACTCCCTCTAAGTCTTTGTTGCATGTTTAGCACACTGCCGCTCTGATATCTCTCTCATCCATGTGGGTACTGGAGTCAAACTGAGGCCCCAAGATTGGGAAAAGATGTCAAAGGGGAAAGAGGTCATGATGAGGGAGGAAATAAAATAAATATCTTGAGAGCTGAGTGCTATTTAGAATGGCCTGATTTCACATGCAATGATATGCTGATGTTTTTCACTTCCCCACCTGACACCTGGGACACCAAGTGATGTATACCACAACCGGTTCAGTAGCCACAAAATATTAAAAGTTCTCACAGCCAGCCATAAAAGAAAAACATGCCTAAAGCAAGGATGGAAATATGGCCAATATATAACAAAATAGAAGAAAGACGTAGTGGGCAATTCCCAGCAACAATCAGGATGTGTATTGGAATGGATGTTTCAAGAAATACCTTACTGTTCAATATGAGGCATGTGTCACACAAGCTCCGTAACTTTTCCAGGTGCCTCAGAAACCTCTACTTGTACACTCTGACCATCCCATGTGATCTTCTTGTTTGTGACTTGTGCTTCCTTCCAGGGCCATTGAATCCTGTCTTCATTGTTCATCATTGAAGTTAAACTTGACACTCACATCTATCATGTGTGATGGACTTGTGTTTGCAACTGCATCATCGAGGGTGCACTATTAATCGCTGTCACGAGTCCATCCAGATGGTGATGAACTGTGGAGATGTTGCATTAATCACATGGCCTTTGTTCAGCTCCATGCAATAAAAGGCAGGGACAAAGGAATCACTTCAACTCTACCCCATACTACACTCCCAAATCCAGGACCAAATCAACACCAAATCCACCAACTTTGGCAAAGTGACCTCAGAGGTGCTTTCCTGGGTTTGATGATTTCCTGTCCTCAATCAAATCTGCACCAATTGGATAATTCTATACAACGTAGTTCGACTACACATGACTTGAAATATGAATAATCATAATTGAAAGTGAATCGGTCACCCAACCAACTTCAACCATCAGAACCCATTCTTCTTCAACCTCAATACCAGCTTCTTTGAAATGCAGATCATCCTGGAGCTGTTCGGATTTCCCCTCTGTGTCTTTGAGTATGCACTCTGTGCGTAGGGTGGCTCCAAGACTGATGCACATGGAACCAACTTAACGGGATACTCTGTAAGGTTCTTAACGGGTTGCAGGTCGCACAGGTTTTACCTGCAGGTAATTTAGGCACAGGGTACAGGTACCTGGCACTTAAAATAGGTGCAGGGTTGGCCTGTTTAATTAAATATACAATATCTGTCCACACAACACAAGATGCCAAAAGAAACACAAGATAAAAAATAACCTGCAGGTTGTACAGGTACAAGTACCTGGCGCCTATTTAAGTGCCGGGTTATGATCTCACCCATATGTTCCCACAACCCATGGGTTTAACCCTTTGAGAGCCTTAATACTCTGCATTAGTATTCAAACCTCAATGAAAAGCAAGCACTTACAATTTTCCCTCCCCCAAACATCAAGCTCATAAGTCAGACACCCTTCATCATCCTCCCCAGCATAGTAGAACGTGAACCAAAGCTTATTTTCAAGTTCGTCCTCTTTAACACCACCTGCCCAAAATTTGAAAAAATCTCTAGCTCCATTTTGTTTCATGGCTTTGGTTATGTGTTCAATGAGTTCGCATGCATCTAGGAATGAAAGTCCTGGTGTAGAACCACCATGCCTCTTTTGGTTTTTTTTTGCAGGGGGTTCAGGGGGCTCGTCAGATTCTTTGTTGTTGGCCTTTTTGTCAGTTTTCTTTGCCTGCTGTTGGAACGCTTGAAGCAAGGGGGAAAGTTTTTCCTGTGGAATGACGAAACCCCATGCTAGTCTCGCTTTGGTGCATTGTCCCATGTTTCAAGTGGCTTGGTAGGAAGACCAAATGTTTGTTTAGGTAAGAAAACCGAATGAAAGCTATACATTAGTAAGCAGTAAGAGCACCCTTCAGCCACTCACATATTTTAAATGAAGGCATTCATTGTGAAACTGGGGGCCATCTATGTATAATCCGCCTTCTTGCCTCAGGGATGTCTTCAGAGTAGCATGATGTTAGTAACTGTTCCTGCTATTTTGATAATTATGTAAGCAGTCTGGGTGAGTTATGCATGTCGCATCCACATCCTCATGGTTGTTATACACAACACAGGTTTCAGTTGTCGACATTGTATTACTCTTTTACTCTTCTTGTGGTGTGGGGCTGCCTCCATGGGAGCATTTTACTGATCTGTCATCGTCACTACTATTCTACACCCAAGTCCTCTCCTGGAATGATAATGATTCTTAGCACATAATGATGACTGGAATCACTCAAATCTGACTCCACAAGTCAACTCTCATGTTTTACGTCCTGCAGAATACTGAGTGCCTGGGTGTGGGTATTCTTCACCCCCTTGATTGGGAACCCTCTCATAGATTGTGGAGGTAACTGTGGTTGATATACTACGCTCTGTGATCATTTTTGCTCTTCCTATCCTCTCCTTTCAACACCCCACCCCATGACCACCTCATCATCCATGTACCATACCCATACCCATACACATACACATCCTCCACTGCCCAGATCAATAAACAAAGCTCAGAAGTCGAAGTATGAGTTGGCACAATGACTGCTGCTGTGACTCTGCCTGTGCGTGCAGTGTGCAAGGCATCATATACCGCATGAGGTACCCTTCTGATGACTCCTCATCTGCGGGGCTACACACACCTGCTCACTTGTCCACTCCCACTCTTATGCATGGGAGCAATGACTAATGACCGTGCGTCAGTGTAGTATCACAGTCTGTTTTTGGGACTCTGAAGCATGAGAAGGATTCCAGAACTGGAACTTGAGGTCAGTTAGAGGGAGTGACAAGGGGTTTGACAAATGTATGGGCGTGATGGTGGGTGTTGCTTGTTGAAGGTTCTTGTTCGTGAGTTGAAGGAGGAATTCCAAAACTTGAACTTGAAGTCAGTCAGAGGGAGCAACAAGAGCATGAGAAATTTGGGTTTGAGATATGCGTGGGCATGATGGTGGGTGTTACTTGTAAGAGCACATTCCTGTTGTTGTTCATGAGTTGAAGTCTTGATGTTCTGTGAGTATGCTACACATATAATGCTGCCAGTGTGGGAAAATGACGCGAAGGTGATGGGACAAAGAGACAGACCACACCCCTGGCAGTGTGAGTACAAAGCACATGGTGAACAGTGAGTTCTGAGGCTGCAAGTATATATGTATTCATTTAGTTTTCCTCGCATCTATTAGCAATACCACTACTATAATCCCACCACAACAATTTGATACCTGCCTCACCCTGAGAAGACGCAGACAGGGCTGCTGATCTGAGTTGTTGCTTGCAGCAACTTAGTTATTTTGAGTCTTAGGTCCCACCCCTGCTATCTCCTACACACGTCACTCAAGGCAATAACTCTACATTTGACCTCAATTGAACATCTGATTGGATCTTGACTCTCTAGCATGTGCACATCAACGATTTATAAATGACATGCCAAGCCAGTCTGTTTTCACTGAGCAGTAGAGGCATATTACTAATTCCCAAGTTGATCACTAGTGCCATGGCTCCAGTTGAATGTTTATTATATCCATCACCCACACCTCACGAATAACTGATTATCAGACAATGTATCACCTTTATACCAGATGGTGAACATAATAAATATGCAGCAAGGTAGTGTAACAGCCACAATTAGATTTTGGTCCACAGTCCTCTCTTTTACTCATGCAATCTAATCCTATTTCACAAGCCCTCATCACTGCTTTGTAAGTGTGCCTAATTTTCCCCGATGGCTCCCCTAACAATACACTAGTCAACAGGAATTTATCTCTGGTTATGTTTGTTCTTCAGCTTTAGGTCAGGCAATTTCATGTTGGTGTAATGGAAATTAATCCTTGCTGCCAGTCTTATTCCCCTATGATCATGTTCTTTCTGTTTTGCTGGAAGCGGAGGTGATTTGGCAAAGGAATTTGAGACTCACCACATTCCTTTACTTGGCCACACCTTACCTTCCCCTACCTCTGCTAGTAGTGCAGCTATTACCTTTGTTTTATAATGAACAAACAGTAAGCTAACTGTAACACAATTTCTCGTCACAATATGTTGAACTCATTCTTTCTTGCAGTGAGCCTGACTCAGACATTTTCTTTGCCTATTCTTTGGAGATACTAAACCTACACAGGTGGTTTATAACTTATCTTACAAGTGAAATATTAAGCATATTCTTCAGAATCGCCATTATAAGTGATTTGACACCGATGCACCAATCACCTTTGACTCAGTGCATGTAGTGGTGTTAACTGCACAAATATATGCGATATATAATCACAATCGAGTTTTTCTTGTATTTCTAGGAATTTTGGGCTTTTTCATCCTCATCGCAGACATAGTGAGTCATCTCATCATCTTTTGAACCTTGTTCATGCATGATAATGCCAGCTGGCTGGAAATCTCCTCAGGACATTGCACCTTCACTGAATCAGACAAAAATACATTAGGACCATCCAATTCAAAAGTCCTTGGGTTGAAGACAAGTGTGAGGAGCAAGTCTTTAAAAGGTTGATGAAAAGTTGTGACCACATAATACAATGTGAGGATTGTGCAAAGTATGTCTCTACAACCTTCATGTCTCACTCCTGTGTCTAATTCTTTTGCCCACAGGATATGGCATCCCTACTGACTAATATTTCACTTGGTCTCGCTTGCACATGTGACCATGTTTCTGATGTTTTCAAAACATTATGACTTTTCCTCGCCATACTTAAGTGTATTACAATGGGTCTTGCCAGTGAGTGTGACAGGGGATATTTGGCGGCGGTGATTGCATATGTGAGAAAGAGCTGAAAATGCTAAATGCTTAGATTGCAGTTTGAAATGTGATGAAGGGGTGTTGATCTGAAACGCCAACGTCTACATCCACTTAGCATGTGGGACACAAAGGGAAATTAATTGTGACTTGTACAAAGAACATTTTGAAAGGATTTGCACCTAAGGAAGAAGGACACAGTACTATATGACATAGGATAAAAACAGACAATGGAATTGGGGATGGAGAAGTGGCCAAATGATACTAACAAAATTGGAATAAGGATGTGGTGGGGATAAATGCGAATACATGAAGCACTTACATCCAAGAAAGAAGACCCAGCAACCATCAGGCCCT
The DNA here is from genome assembly GCA_015039355.1 of Ramaria rubella. Classification (NCBI taxonomy): domain Eukaryota; kingdom Fungi; phylum Basidiomycota; class Agaricomycetes; order Gomphales; family Gomphaceae; genus Ramaria; species Ramaria rubella. Next base: position 108,760 of record MU134466.1, read on the forward strand.
GGAAAATATGTATTTCAGGAATGGGTGCTTTCTTCTTTAAGGGCTGTCTTACCAATCTATGTGTGGGCCCTGAGTGAGTGTCACAGCAGTGTGACTCAATAGCATTTCTGGGTGGGAGGTATGCCTCAAAAGCATCTACTCTCGTTTTATCTCTTGCGACTTTGGCTTCCATTTGGGAGCAATCTCGTGGGTGTTCATCATCAAACATGTCCATCCTGTGTGATGCGCCAGAGTGACTTGGAGCAAAGGCCTGGCTTGTTTCGTCTGTATCATTGAGGGTGCCTGTCATGGTCAGGAGTCCATTGGCATCCATTAGAAGGGTGATGAACACTGGAGATGTCGTCGTGTCACCATTTTTCCGTTCCAAGTCCTTCAGCTCCTATCAAAGGCAAATGACAAGCATTGCTTCAATTCTACCCCAAACTGATTAGTCAAGTAATCATTGGAATCCCTGATAAAAGCTCATGGGAGCAAGAAGGTGGAGGCACAACTATTGACATTGGCCTAGAACACCAGAATAAACAAGAGGGAGTCTTGGGGTAGTGTGGCTATGAGATTTACCAGAGCCAGCTGGATTTAGCTAATATTCTATTAGCTTCAATAAAACTGACTGATAGACGCAGTGTTTCAAGAATCATAAGGCCACATATGATGATGTAAAGTCATGAATAATAAATCACAGAACTGAATCTCATGAGAAACAAACATCCTGCATGAGGCTATGCCCAGAAATGAATATCCAAGTCAATGATGGCAAACTAGTGTAAGCCTGAGCATATGTACCTTCAACAATGATAAGCCACATCAATTTGAATCTGGATTCTGTGAAAGCATTTTTGATGCCACCAAGCATCGCCACCATGCCATATGCTCTATATAACAACAAAACCATTACTAAAGTGGCAAAAATTAATTGAAATATACTTGAAAGCAGTTCACCTGCATATAACTCAAAGTCAGGTTCAACTAGAGTGCATTTGAGAAACGTGGTTCCGCTTACGACTATCAGATAAGGTGAGTATGGACTATTTGAGGACACATATTCTCACTTACAAGTGATGGCCTTTCATGTACTGCACCAAGCAACCATACAAGGCTCACAAGATCTGTTGCTGCAAATGTACAGTTCAAAATCTCCATAGTTGTAAGGATTGCAGATGTCCACAGCTTGTTTTGGATTTGTGTTGCAAGCAAGGAGAAAAAAGGAGGACTGAGCCTGCAGGAATCGAGAGAAATATGGATCAGACTGGGGGGGAATTCACAGGCAGAGAGGCTGTCTGCTGCCTGATTGAACCTCTCTGGTAGATTCACCATCTTATGCTACAACAAATATGTAAGGAATGGCAATCCATTTCCAAAGAATACACTCAGGGTCTGAGTTACGAAGTGGAAAGAGGAAGGACTTGAAGTCAGGATGAGGAAATCCAACTTTGGAGTGTGCAGGAATTCAAAAAATCCTTGGTTTAATTGATTGTAGTGTTCTGCGTGAATTCGTAGCTCTTTGAGCAAAAGCAATGAAACAGGAAGAGAAGGAAGAGTTTTGGGGAGGATATGTAGCCTCTGATGAGAGGATTCCTTCCATTCCAAGAACTGCAAGTTAGGACAGGTGATCAGGAAATTAAGGGTGTATTTCAGATATGGCCTTGAAGACCAGGATATGGTGAGTCTATGCAACGAGTTGAGTGAATGACCAGGAAAGGATGTGATAAAGGTGCTCTCAAAGTTGAGATATGTGAGATTGGGTGCAATGATAGCAAAAGCAGGAAGTGAAGTGGGGTCAGAGGATTCTACCCTCGCCATGAACACGAAATGACACAAGTTTATAGCTTTGCTACATAGCGTCAAAAAAAAGGGTGCGGAGACACGAGTGTTTTATTTCTTATGTTCAGTTCCGATGCCACAACGATGAAGGTACAGAAGCAAAGTAGGTGTAAACTGAGCAGGTTCATTATGTTTCCACAAGAACGTGAATCTGCACTTCCAGACCAGAACATAGGCCAGCTATATATGTCGATTAGGCAGGCTTTGGACGTTGTGAGTATTTGTTTGAGTTTTGAAAACGAACTTCCATGAAGCTCTATAGTAGTCCAAACCTGAGACATTGCTTTCATGACCATTGTCCAGTGATGACAGACCTTGCTCAACAAACGTCGCACATTAGATGGGTGATATCTTCATTCTGAGATAGAAAATTCATCCTCATAGTCTGAAGGCCTGGGGATCATGAGAGTGAGGATATGGCCAAGAATTTTGACAGGGAGTCATCGTACTGGTGCTGAGAGTCCCACAATAATGTCACAAGATCTTTCTAAGTCATATTTTTGGTCCTCTAATTGATATATCTGTTCTTGCAGAGACTCCATTTGTGTGTCAATTGATTCGATCACCCCATGCAATAGCTCAAGCCGCCCATTGAGGTTGGAGTGCTCCAGTGATGTTGTTGGAATAAAATCTGTAGCCAACAGTTTTAAAATATATATCGGCATTTGTGTTGAAGAATTGGACTGAGGAGGTGTTCAGGACTAAATTATGAAGCCTATCTAGCTTCTCCTCAAATAAGGTCACTCAATGTGTGTGTGCCAAACCAGGCGGCTGTATGGAATCAATCAATCTGCTAACTAGGTGTGAATAGGGGATATCACAATGGCCATTTCAACTGTCATTTTGATGGATGTTTTGACTGTTGTTTTGATGGACGTTTCAAAATCCTCGAAACCATTGGAAAATCAAAACACCTCTGGAGTCGTTTCAATTTTTCGACAGTTTTGACACTCGTTTCGAATTTTCCTGTTTGCCTGGCATGACAGCATCTGGCTTCTAATTATATTCAGCTAAGATCAAATTAAAGTGGTTGAACAACTGTACAGCTGCACCCCGGCAACTCCCAGAACGTTCGAGCTGTCACAGTGAGTTGCTCAGTCATACACCGAGCAACAACACATAGATAGTAGAAAATGGCACACAAATTAATGTAGCAATATACCTAGGTAGCCTGTCAAGCCCACAAATAATTATAATTATTCTACATTTTTCACCTCTGTGTACTGTGTACATCTATTACAAGACTATCATTACAACACAGTATGCGTTTGTATTCAACACTACTACTAGTAATATTTTTCTTTCCCTCAAAATTTTCATGCAATTGTCAGTTCAGAGAGGCTGTTGGTCACTGGGTTTGTCGTGGGATAACCAGTCTGGCTGTGGTGACATGCCACCAAAGGGCGTCACCCAACAGCTGGGAGGTTCCGGCCAAAGTCATGGCACCAGGCAAAGGTGCTTCTAAACAACAGTTGAAACCACTTCAAAACAATGCAGGAACTGGGGATATCACAATGTGAAATGGTTTTGCATATTTTTCTGTGGATTCACCGCACTTCTAAATGGCTGTCAAAACAACCATTGAAACAACAGCAAAATGGCCATCGTGATATCCCCTAATGGTATGCTTCATCTGCACAATGAGTGAGAAAAATCATACCCCTTTCTTCACAGAGGGTTATGGGAGACATCAGGAGTTGTCAGTGAAACTGTCACAGTCACAGTGACATTCACATTAAACTCCGACACTCCTCTAAGTGTAGGGACTGACATGGGTTAACCCAGGTGCAACCCAGGTCAAACCCGCAGGTGGTTGGAGCTAGAGGAGGGGTGACCGGACCAGACCTGTGACCTGCTAATGGGTGCCAGGTGCAGGTCGCAGGTCTGGCAGGTGTATCCACAGGTGCACCCACAGGTCCCAGTGAAATAGTCAAGAGTACAAATAATACATATATACATGTCTAATCTACTTCAATGACATTATTCTGCACCTTACCTGTACTCTGGACAACCCTCTGGGCCTCCAGAATCTTTGTGACATCACTCAAACCAGGCCAAGGAGGTGTGTCGATCCAGGAGCCCAACACGACCTTGACACAAAACATTTGGGACAAAGTATTGTGTTGAAGGTGGTTCACAGCTTTCGAGAAGGCCTGTTCTGCACCAACAGAGGAGGCTGCAACAATATAAGTACTTGGCATGCTTGTAAGCAAAATAATATGCACTGGGAGGCAACGGCCTGCACCCAGTACTTCAGGATTCTACCAGCATCCCTAGTGACCTCCACCAAGAGTGGTGAGGCATTGATGTATGCTTCCATGGAATCTTCAGGATACTTGCGAAGAGCTGGTGCTGTTGAAGATGCGGCAATCCACAATCCCAGTCTGTAGAGCCCATTATGGGCAGGTGCACCTGGGTTCAAGCTTGAAAAGTCCAAGGCTGACCAGACCCACACGGGTTTAGAGCTTCAGGTGCACCTGCGACCCATAGCACCCAACCCACCATAAACCAGCAGGTGGTGAACTGCAGGTGTACCCAGTCAACACCGACCCATGTCGGTCCCTATCTAAGTGCGAGTCAACACTTACCTTTATGAGCATGCTTATTAAAGTCTTGTTCCTCCCTCATCAGTTACCTCCCAAGTCACTATTTTCTTCTACCCACGTGGACCCCTGCCTAAAAATTTAAACCCATCCAATAGAGCCTCAAGTGCAACGTCCACCGTGTGCATTATCTTCCAAGCAATACATCCACTCCCAGGATGGTACAATTTCTGGGGTTTATATTATCTGAGCTTACCATCTAGAGAGAGAGAGGTCAATTAGGGTGCTTGAAGCACTAGACACTTATGGTGCACCATAAGCTACAGTCTGATCCATTGAGCCCAGAGGTAATGAATAGAGAGAAGTAGAGAAGATCTGCAGGATGTGCTTGGCCAGACAAGATTGGCTGGGGACATGGTTCTAAACCTTTTCCCATTCTGTGTGACTGGGGCCATGGACTGAGTCTCTTATTGCGAAGGGATCCCGCCATCGGTCCCCTGATGGTGGTCAAAACTCCTCATACCTTCCTGGGATGTTACAGGGCATTGAAGAGAAGCAAAGGCAGGCATGATTTGAGTGAAACAGATGAAGTGATCATGAATATGACAGATAGACTGGAGTCGGGGGGCCAGAGGCAGTTACAAAAAACTGCCTGTGCTTACCATCTAGGGACGATTAATTTACATGTTGTTTCAGAGGGGTGCGTCAAAGGCAATTACCGGAGATGAGCATTTTCTCCTGTAACCATTATTATTCTGTCAGAGGGTACATTGTCTGCATTCATTGAGACCTAAGGCCCAACTCCAATGGGTACTATGTTGGATATCAGAGCTGGGAACAGCTTATCTTAGTTCCCAATTTTACCACCACTTACCCAAAATTCAAAAAGACCTAGTTCCATGTTGCTCCATGGCTTCAGTTACATGTTCAATAAGTTTGGGTGCATCTAGAGATGAAAGCCATGGTGGAGAACCACCAAGCCTCTTTGTCATAGGCCTTTTCATCAGTTTTCTCTAACTGTTGTCAGAATGCATGAAGCAACAGGAAAAGTTTTTTCCCCCAGAATGGCAAAACCCCATGCTAGTCTCACTGTGGTATGTTTCAAGGGGCTTGGTAGAAAGAGCAAATATTCGTTTAGGTAAGGAATCCTCTATGTAGTAAAGTCGCGTAGTGAGTGGTGGGCACTTTTTAGGCGCCATGATTGGTCAGTATTGGTCAGCTTGGAGTTTGAAGGGCCACTCTGGGAGCCCCACAGCAGCCCCAGTATAATTCGGAAAAATACAGGGAAAATCAAGCGAGCCACTGGGACATCCCTGGAGCTTGCCTGATCCTCACCCTGGGAAAATACCCAAGCTGGTAGCGGTGCTGTTTCAGCCAGGTTTAGGGTTAGGGTTTTGGGTCCTGAGCAGCCTTGAGGGTTTTCCTATTGAGAATCCAATTGCATCAGACAATTATCTGTGTATCAGAGGGTCCAAATCCTACTGTGAATCAAACTATCCAGCTCTCAATCTCACTCCAGCTTGGAAAACCCAAATTTTGGTATCAGACATTGCAACTAAACAGACATTTCTACTCTGAACCAGCAAGTCTGATTCCAACCTTGAACTGGCCCATCCAACCCTGAATTGGAAGATCCAGCTCCAAATCAGACTTTAAATTGGCCAATTCCATTTCAAAGTCTGACTCTGACACCACCCATCCAATTCCAATCCAAGTCTGAGCCAGCAGATCTGACTCTGAACCTGCCAACCTGATTTGGATTAGACAATCTGATTCAATCTGAACTGGGCAATTTGAACTGGACAGATTATCAAAGTCTGAATTGAGGAATCTGAGCCTGATTCAGACAAACCAAATTGGAAATTTCCATGTCTGAATCAAGCAATTGAAATCTGGGGGGTAGAAGTCTGGGAATCAGTCAGACAATGGTACAGCTACTGAAAAAAACAAAGACTACTTATTCATGCATTTCCACGGAATTAATATAAAAGCTTCATTTGAGAGGCCAGAGGAAAAGTCCCAGTATATCATATCACCTGTTGGACCTCAGACCCACTGACTATCACATGGAGATGATGTGAGATCACAAAGCATCCTGAGAGTTAGGCTAAAGTTGCGGCATCAGGGTTGTTTTTATGTACTGAGGAGGTTGAATGACATGAATAAACTACTTCAAAACCATGCAATTACTGGGGATATTACTGTGAAAAACAGTTTTGCATATTTTCTATTAGAATCATCCATCATATCCACTATTTATCAATAGAATGTTGGTTTCAAGTAATATAATGTAGAAAAGCTGCTGAACATTAGTGAGGCCACATGGCATGAGATTTTCAATATGTAATAAAATTCCAATAGAGATACCATTAAAGTTGGAATGTGGTGCTGTGTGGATGATATTCCTTGCTTGATAGTATGTTGGTTTTGAGTAATGTACTGGAGAAAAGCTGCCGAGCATCAGTGAGGCCATTTTGCATGAGCTTTTCAAGGAAAATATAAATTGTAATAGAGTGTCCTGCATAGCATGGGTCATGGAAAATCAGTTTCAATGTAATGGAGCAAAACTGCAAGCATTAGTGAAGCCATGGAACATGAGATTTTCAAGAGGTAAGCTTTGGCAAATAGATATGCCACCAAAGTTGTAATGTGGTGCTGTGTGGATGATATTCCTTGCTTGATAGTATGTTGGTTTCAAGTAATGTCCTGGAGAAAAGCTGCCGAGCATTAGTGAGGCCATGTTTGAAGGCAAATATAGATTGTAATAGAGTGTTGTACATCACATGGGTCATGGAAAATCAGTTACAATGTAATGGAGAATAACTGCCAAGAATTAGTTAGGCCATGTAGCATGAGATTTTCTATACATAATAGAATTCCAAGCTTTTATAGATATCCACCAACGTTGCAATATGGTGCTGTGTGTAGTATGGGTCATGTAAAATTATTCAAGTAATGTAATTGCTAAGTATCAGCAACACCACATGGCATGTAGCTTTGGAAAATATAGAAATCCCAAAGTCGTAATGGGGTGCCATGTGTAGCACGGGTAACTCCACTAGTCTATATATTAAAGTTCGTTGGTGGGTGGTGGGTGTTTGTAGGCGCTGTCAGTTTACTTTCGGAAATTGATCCAAAAGACAGTGGGTAGCCATGTCGTCGTTGCACGGCTACTTACACTGGTGTTCGGCTCAGTGCGCTTTGCTATTAGCAGCAACAAAGGTAGAACGAAGATGAAGACAAAGACGTAGCAGTGATGAAGATGATGACGTAATACGCTGACATAAGCATAGACGAGATACAACAGCAAATGTCATGTGATTGACAAAGCTGGCCTTGACATAGATGTAGAAGTAGTAGACGTAGTAGTAGACTTAGAAGACTTAGACTTGAGACTTAGATGAGTGAATCCAACTGAAAGAGGTGAATTGGGGTACACTAAGGCGAAACAGGCCTTATATACATGAGCAGAACAACGAATGATGCGAGTATGCCATACAACAATGTCGTTGACAGCAGACAGGAGAAATGACTAACGGCGAGAGGCAGAAAACCAAAATAGGAAGGTGGTTTGTGAGGAAATGGAAAAATGAGTCAGGTGGTCGAAGAAATGAATAGAAATGTGGCAGCAAATTGGAAATAGAAGCCAGAAATAGAATAGAAGTGAGTCACAGACAATAGACCATGTGGAACAATTGGAAATAGAAGTACAGCCAAGAAGCGAGTGGGTCAGGTGATGAAAATGAGTCATAGCCGTCCAATAGGATTCCAGTTGCTTGTCCAATATCTCCGAAGATGAGTAAGTGAGTCATGTGGCTTGATGACAACTCAGAAACATGTGAACCAATCACGACACTTGGATACAAATTTCCTCCAGAGAGGGAACGAAAACGAGTCCTGCTTGACGAAGTCCTTAGGCACATAACCGTAGCAAATCTCTGTTCCTGGTCCATGCTCTTTGATGTACCAGTTATTCCTGAGGATGATACGATGCCAACCATTCACTGGTTCAAAGTTTGGGTCAAAACCAATGACGTAGAAGGGAGCATGGAAGGTTTGATCGAATACCCATATGCAATTGTGAATGCGATAAGGAGGATATGAGGGGAATACTCAGAATGGACCTTCAGGAGATTTGACATATAGAGGATAGTACCGACAATGTGCGACTTGTGGAGGAGGACTGGACAAATGAACATCAAGGGGAGAACGCCAACTAGGAAGTTCAATGTGTGGTCCAACATGTATGTCTGGCTTGGCAGTCATCTGAAACAAATCATGGGATGTGGTGGCGGCAATGCTGGATGGCATATTGGAAATAGAATCAATGAAAAATAGAATGTGTGGAGATGATGTGTCTGGCAGACTGGAGATAGCACAGCAGATGATGGTCTGGCAAAAGCTGATGATGATAGGTGCGTGTGCAGTGAGCGTCTTTTTTAGTGTAGTAGGCACTGTTGAGTATCATGCTTGTCAGTGCCCATAATTGGTCAGCTCGGAGTTTGAATGCTCCTGAGGCCCAGAGCAGCCCCAATAAAAGTAGGAAATAAAATCAGGAAAAATATGGGAAAAATCAGGGAAGCCACCTGGACCTGGCTGTACCTTACCTGAGCTTACCCCAGGAAAATAACACTAATCCCATGGCAGTGTCTTCCCAGGCAAGTTTAAGGTTAGGGTTTGGGGTTCAGAGGCAGCCTGGAGTGTCAAAATAAATATAATGAGAATCTGAATGAATCAGACAATAATCTATCTGAATCAGTGAATCAGAATCAGAGCTTAATAATCCAAGTCAGATAGATTGATCTAAATCCAACTCTGAACTGGCCAATCTGATGAACCAGCTAATCTGACTATGAACCACTGCAGCCAATCTGATTCCAAATCCAACAATTCAACTCCAAACCAGCCAATCTGATCCTGAACTGGCCAACCCAATTTTGAACTCACCAATATGATGCTGATCTGGCTGGTCCAACTCAAAACTGGTCAATCTGACTTCAAACTGGCCCAATGATCCAATTATGAATCAGACCATCTAACTCCAAACCAACCAAACTGAACTGGCCAATTTAACTCTGAGCTAGGTGATCCAACTCTGAACTGTTGCTTTATATCAGTGCTGATGTGGTGTAAGTACATGCACAAGGGCAATGCGAGATGCCTCTAATCTTAAGTCTACACAATGTACATGAGCTATCTACTTACCACACATACAGGTGATAGGCATCTATAAGATAACAGTTTGACACTCACTGGAGGCATGCCAAAATTTTCTGACCCAGAAAACCATACAGAAAATCTTCAAAAATGGTTGAGTATGCCAATGATTTATCTGGATGGGAAAACTGTGTGAAAACAAAATGTTTGCCAATGATTTTCTGATCCCAGGAAATTTTAATGAGATCAATCAGAATAGTTTAAGAAATTGTGAGGAAAAACATGGGAAAACATGGGGAAAAGATATTTCTCACGGTTTTCCTCTCAATTTTCTGAATTTATTCTGAGTGATCTTATTAAAATTTCCTGGGATCAGAAAATCATTGGCAAACATTCTGTTTCACACAGTTTTCCCATCCAGATAAATCATTGGCATACTCAACCATTTCTGAAGATTTTTGTATGGTTTTCTGGGTCATAAAATTTTGGCATGCCTACAGTGACTATCTACAAATCACACTGGAGGCAAACAACAATTTTCTGAGTCAGAAAAATCTTTCAGAAAATCTTCAGAATCTGCCATGTTTCCTGAGGATTTTCTGGGGACAGAAAACTGCTGAAAAACCTATGGTTTTTAGAGAGTTTTCTGTCCTCAGAAAAACTTCGTGAAATTCTAGAAATGTGCCCCAGAAAATTGTACAAGAAATACTTGCCAAAACTAACAATTTTATGATGATTTTCTGAGTCCAAGAAACTTAGAGAATATTGTGGATTTCCACAGGTTTTTCTGCAACCAGGAAAGCTTGTGAAAATTTTGCAGAAAACCTTGCAGAAAACCATGGTTATTTAACAGTTTTCTGATTCCTGACAATTTCCTGGGTCAAAAAACTGATTTATTGAGTTTCCTTGATCAGAAAACTGTTAAATAACCATGGTTTTCTGCAAGGTTTTCTGCAAAATTTTCACAAGCTTTCCTGGTTGCAGAAAAACCAGTGGAAATCCACAATATTCTCTAAGTTTCTTGGACTCAGAAAATTGTCAGAAAATTGTTAGTTTTGGCAAGTATTTCTTGTACAATTTTCTGGGGCACATTTCTAGAATTTCATCTAATCTCAACTCTAAACAATGTACATGAGCAATCTACTTACCAAAAATACAGGAAACAGGCACATGAAGATTTTCTGAAAGATTTTCTGACTCAGAAAACTGTTGTTTGCCTTCAGTGTCAGGGCATTGCATGAGTAACAGGTACTGTAATGCCATACTGTGAGGGTAGCTGAATTTATCCTTGGTCAGAACAATCAGATATCAGAATACTCAGAGAATCTGGAGATGTCAAAAGACTTGGAGAACCAAAAGGACTAGAGATGGGACTACATGGGCATCAGCTTCAACTTATGGGTTGCACCCTCTTGGATTTCTGGTGCCCTGGTATTTCAGACTTCTTGACAAGTTGGAATTTGGAATGTCATTTTAGTCAGATCTGTATAGAGATCAATGATAAGACAAGTCAAGACTTAACTGAGTATATGGAAGAATACAGAATATTTGAAGATGCAGAATAATCAATGCAGAAGAAAGAGAAGTAATATTGAGGGAGGATGGTGCTTTGCAGGAAAGTGTATTAACCAAGGAGTGGAATTTGAAAATTGGAAGTAGGATAGGAATAAGTATTTGATTGAGATGTCAAGAAAATGATCAAGTGTATATGTGCATATACACTTGGAGCATTATACGTAGTGTAGCATCAAAACTACAAATGACATAAGGAAGAACAATCAGAACAATCAATATACAAGCTAAAGAAAAGCTTGTTTAGAAAAGTGTATTTAAAGGAATATGCAGAATTCCAAATCAGGAATGGAAAAGGTAAAGATATGTGATATGAAATACCAAAATAGAGTGAATATTGAATCAGGGTAAAACATACAGGTATAAGATTGAAGATGGATCTTGACTAAGAATGTTCAAATGTGGTTATTTTGGAATAAGGGGAAAAAGAGGTTTATTGGAAATGCAAAAAATCAGAGGATGGATCTGGGTTCTAACACAGACCTGTACTCTTTAAAAAATGGAGAGTATGGGTATGAGATTTGGTAAAACATTTAGGCATAAACAGCCACAGATAACAGGTATACCTGCGAAAAATATGCAGATTCCTGCTGGTATCTGTGGGTATCTGTGAAAAGTGGGGAGTACATGTTTGGTGACTCACATACCTACAGATATGGTATCCAAGAGTTACAGGTGTGGGTAGGTACATACAAGGGGCCCTAAATCAGACTGCATGGTGCTCACTGATATCCACCAACCAAATGAACATGATAGCTATGCATGACTCACACAGCAGATATGTGTCTTTGTGTTACAGAGGAAAGTAAGCAGGAAGTGTCATGCTGCATACTCCCCTGGAGTCCAGCATGATGTAGAATAGAGCATAGGTGTCAGCATATGGCAAAATCAAGCCAATGTATGTTCCCCTTGCAGTAAGGCTCTCAACAGGTTGCAGGTTGCATAGGTTTTACCTGCAGATACCTATGTTCATACCCAGGAGTAATTTAGTTGCTGGGTTAGCCTGTTTAATTAAATATCTATTATCTGTTTACAGAACCCAACCAGCCAAAATAAACACAAATAAAAA
>MU134466.1:122997-147426 GCA_015039355.1 Ramaria rubella
ACAGTGAATGAATAACCTGTAAGGAAAAAGCATTTTTATCACATTTTTTACACTAAAAATCTGCTCATGCCCCCAGTGCTAATATATAAGTGGATAATAACATATTCAGGAGATGAACTACGAAAAGAAATGTGAGTCACCACTGTCAGCCAACCGTTGGAACACACTGAGTGGTAAAATGGACTGAGAGGGTCATTTTCCTTATCTTGAGACCTGCTGCTGTACCGGTAGCCTGTTAAGGATTTTGAGACCAAACCTGACTTCCCAAAAGTCGTAGGCATGCTCCTTCGGTTCTCATGGTGCAAGACGTTGTCAACAAAGTCGAAGACACCTTTGAATTGCTTTTCACAAGCAGCCACCAACTTTTCATCTATATTTTCCTGTCTTTGTGCATGGATAATCACAAGAGCCTTGCGTAGTTTTTCCTCAATGGCATCACAACGGCTGTCTAGGTCAGTCGACTGGTCAATGTAGCTGCTTAGTATGTGCATCTCATCATAACAAAGTGATATCACGAACCATAAAGCCATTTTCAATGCCGTTTGAGAGTTGATGATCTCCTTCAGAAGGAGCAGCACCTGCGGGTGATGAAGTAATCCGGTGGATTGTCATCGGTGAGCTAGTCCCTGCTGACACATTAATCTCACGAAAGTTTATGGTATATGAGTTATGCCGATATAGTGAAGAAGTACTCACCGTTCTGAGATTTGGATCCCCCTCGACCAAGAACAGATGGAGCCAACCATCGCACTCTCCTCACTCCATTCGTCTAGCAGCATGTGACTTTGAAGTTGGCTGCTTCACTTTCTTCTCTCGACTCTTTGATTGTGCACACACAAACCCCCAAACAGAATGCTTGGTGTGTTCCTCATTAGTAGTATGGCTGCATTCAAACATAAGTATGTCAAAAATAAACACTGAAGCAACGGAAACACATATGTCCAATGGAGTGCTGATGCATTACCCAATGCCTCTGCAATACCATAAGCACATTCTTCGAGTGGCTGATGTACAGTGTCAACAATCACCCTATAATGAAGGTCCCACTCCATGGAGTCAGCCACTTCATCAAAGAGCTGATCCCAGCACATATAACTCCAAGTTTCTTCCTTCTCTGAATCCTCTGAACTCTTCACTGCACATTGCTTCCATTTGCACACAGTGGCTTTATCTGTACAATTGCCACATATAATTGAGAGTTGGCCGTCCTTCTTAATATGGAAGGCATGGAAAGGAAGCTCCTTTCCCAAACAGCGTGAAGAATGGCACGTACGTGTACTTGGAGCTGCTTCCATCCAAGAAGCAGAAAGCAAAGGAACGAGATGCATACATCACGTTCCAATTTTGTAGTTCGTCTCCTAACAATGTTATTATCCACTTATATATTAGATTTGTTTTCTACATTATATAATTTAATATGTATTTTTAATATATATATGCATTTGCTCTCGACACGAGCTTGCTGGACTTATCTCGGCCGAGATGCATGATGGGTGACAGTGGACAGTGGGTGTGTGTGGTGCCACCCTAGGACAATTCCAGTGCGCCATTAACGTCAAGTGTTTAGGATAATGTAGAAAAAAAAACCAAGTGTTAGTGAGGCCATATTAATTTTATATGCAGAAAAAATGCCGAGCTTTAGCGAGGCCATGTAGCTGTGTAAAAATATAATTTTCACTATGTAAAAATCCACCCAATTCTAAATGGGGTGCCGTGCGAAGTCACGGGTTTCTCATCTAGTCCGTAAGTTATGCAGTAAGCAACTTGAAGCACCCTGGTTCTAACTTCAGCCACTTGGACCACGTCCTTGCCATTCATATCACGCCTTCATATAAGAGTCAGGTTCAAGTACAAGCCAATAGTTGTCAAGCTGGGCCATATATAATTCGCCTTGTTGCCTCAAGGATGTTTCCTGCCTGAGTAGCACGACACGCACCACCCAGCGCTCAACCGAATAAAGTCTTCCATCCTGGTCAAGCATCGTGGTCCCCCTTATTTCCGTAAGTAATTGCGCCCTATCGCTTCCGAGTTTAGGTGCAACGCAGATGTGTCGTGCGTGTCTGAGGGACGGGTGGAGCTGAAGGCGGTGGGGCAAGGCTGACCTCTGGATGTGTCGGTGTCTAGCGCTGTAACTTCTGCGTCGGCGGGAGCTCTTGTTCTCCTGGTGTCTGTACGAGGGTGCAGACCCGACGTGTTGCGGCCATTGTCGACCTTGAACTTGACGCGTATAGGTACTTAGCAGTGAGTCCCGAGCACAGCCATCCCATTCAGCACTTCGACTCCCCTCCATCCATCCTCGCAGCGTCGACCTCTCTCAACCACCCTATCCTTCCACATGTCCCGACAGTCGCAGCCCACCTCGTGGCGATAACCACGCTGCAGCGTCCCGTCCCCACCCCACGTTCAACGACACCAATACTGGGCGAGATGTGTCTCGGGTGGCGGCGCAGCAAGTTGATAGGCTGGACTTGCGTCATGGGTCGTGGGCCCTGACTCTGTGTGTGGGTGCGGTGGGATACGCACAGGTGGGTTAGCACTGTGGCGTGTGGAGGCGTGCGTTTCAGTGAATGGATGGTGTGCATTGTGTGGATTCAAGATGACACAATTATAGTGTTCTACGCGTTGGGTGTCAGTCACGATGGATGTTGCTCTTGTGTATCTTGCGCCCTGCGTCCTGCGGGGGATCTGAATCAGCTCTATTCGCGATATCAGCGTGGTTCTTCAGCTGTCCAGTGTGCACCTCACGGCGAGCGAACACCATCTGGATCCTCCTCTCAGAAACCACACACCCCCATATCGCATCAGTCAATCCTGCTCTATGGAACTTGGACTTGAAGACTCACAAGAGCATAAGGAAAATTGGCTTGAGAATCGCGCGGGCGCAAGCGTGGGTATTAGAGCACGTTCCTGTTCTTGTTCGTGAGTTGAAGTCCGGATGTTCTGTGAGTATGCTACACATATAACGCTGCAGGGAAACGACGCGAAGGTGTCGGGAGAAAGAGACGGACCACATCGCCGGCAGTGTGAGTACAAAGCGCATGGTGAACAGTGCTAGTGAGTTCTGAGGCCGTAAGTATATCTATTCATTTAGTTTTCCTCGCAGCTATTAGCAATGCCACTACTAGAATCGATTTGATACCTGCCTCACACCGAGATGGCAGACAGGGCTGCTGATCCGAGTTGTTGCTTGCAGCGATGTAGTTATTTCGAGTCTTAGGTCCCGCCCCTGCTATCTCCTACACACCTACATTTGATCTCAATTGAACATCTGATTGGGTCTCGACTCTCTAGCATGTGCACATCAACGATTTATAGACGACATGCCGAGCCAGTCTGTTTTCGCCGAGCAGTAGAGGCATATTACTGATCCCCAAGTCGATTACTAGTGCCATGGCTCCGGTCGAATGTCGTCATATCCATCACCCCCACCTCACGAATAACTGAGCTGAGATGATCAGAAGACAACGCATGGCCTTGATACCGGGTGGTGAAGGTAATAAATATACGGCAAGGTAGTGTAACAGCCACCGTGAGATTTGGTCCACAGTCCTCTCTTTTACTTATGCAATCTAACCCTGTTTCACAAGCCCTGATCGCTGTTTTGTAAGTGCAACTCATTTTCACCGCTGGCTCCCCTAACAACACACTAGTCAAGATCAAAGTCATACTGGCTTTTCAGTTTTAGGTCAGGCAATTTCATGTTGGTGTAATGGAAACTAATGCTCGCTACCATAGTCTTATTCGCCTATGATTACGTTCTTTCTGTTTCGCGAGAAGCGGAGGTGATTTGGCGAAGGAATTTTAGACTCACCACATTCCTTTACTTGGCCACACGTTACCTTCCCCTGCCTCTGCTAGTAGTGCAGCTAATACCTTCGTTTTATAATGAACAAACGGCAAGCTAACTGTAACAGAATTTCTCGTGACAATATGTTGAAATCATTCTTTCCTGCAGTGAGCCCGACTTGGACATTTTCTTCGCCTATTCTTTGGAGATACTCAACCTACACAGGTGTTTTATAACTTATCTTACAAGTAGCATGTTAAGCATACTGTCCAGAATCGCCATTATAAGTGAGTTGACACCGATGTGCCAATCCCCTTTGACTCAGTGTATGTAGTGGTGTTAACTGCACAAATATATGCGATATATAATCGCAATCGAATCGTTCTCGTTGTTCTAGGAACTTTGGGATTATCCATCCTCGTCCTGGACATAGTGAGTCATTGCGTTACCAATGAACCTTTTTCAGCTCGCTCATGCATGTTAATGTATCCCAGCTGGAAGCGGTCTTAGATGATTGCGCCCTCACCGAATTAGAAGAAAATATATTTCACTTGTAAGTCGGAGTATGTGCCCTTGAATAGTCCCCACTCACCTTATATGACAGTCGTGAGCGCAACCACGCTTCTCAAATGCACTACAACCTGACCTTAAGTTATATGCAGGTGAACTGCTTTCAAGTATATTTCAATTGATGTTTTCGGCTTTAGTAATGGCTCTGTCGTTGTATAGAGCGTATGGCATGGTGGCGACGCTTGGCGGCATCAAAAACGCTTTCACAGAATCCAGATTCAAATTGATGTGGCTTATCATTGTTGAAGGTACGTATGCTCACATCTAGTTCGTCATCATGGACTCGGATGTTCATCTCTGGGCATAGGTTCACGCAGGGTGTTTGTTTCTCACGAGATTCAGTTCTGTGATTTGTTATTCATGACTTTACAGCATCATATGTGGACTCATGATTCTTGAAACACTCTTTCTATCAGTCAGTTTTATTTAAGCTAATAGAATATTAGCTAAATCCAGTTATAGCTGGCTCCGGTAAATCTCGTAGCCACACTACCCCGAGACTCCCCCTTGTTTACTACAGTGTTCTAGGCCAATGTCAATGACGTTGCCTCCATCTTCTCGCTCCCGTGAGATTTTATTGGGACTTCCAATGTTTACTTGACTAATCAGTGTGAGGTAGAATTGAAGCAATGCTTATCTCTCGACTTTTATTGGAGTTGCGTGAATTCGAACAGAAAAACGGCGACGTGACGACGTCTCCAGTGTTCGTCACCGTTCCGATGGATGCCAATGGACTCTTGACTGTGACAGGTACCCTCGATGATGCAGACCAAACAAGCCAGACCGACCCATCACACATCGTGGACGTGTTCGATAATGAACGGCCGCGGAATTGCTCCGAAATGGAAGCCAGAGTGACAAGGAGAGATGAAACGAGAGTAGATGCTTCGGAGAGGTACCTCCCACCTGGAAATGCTACACCACTGCTGTAACGCTCACTCCGAGCCCACACATCGAACGGTAAGACATTCCTTGAAGAAGAAAGCACCCATTCCTGAAATATGTATTATCCAGGTCCTGATGGTTGCTGGTATTGTTGCTTAGATGTAAGGGCTTCATGTATTCGCATTTATCCCCGCCGCGTCCTTATTCCAATTTTGTTAGTATCGGCCACTTCTCCATCCCCGATTCCGTTGTCTGTTTTTATCCTATGTCATATAGTACTGTGTCCTTCTTCCTTAGGTGGAAATACTTTGAAAACGTTCTAATGAACAGCTCACAGTCAAACATAGCTTATAGCTACTTACAGTAAGAGAGATCCGAGTCGACGACGAAGTGTTTTGGTGAAGTCCAGAAGAGCGGAATTCCAGGGCGGGGTGTCGGGGCAACGGCGGAACTTCCCGGCATCGAAGCCGCTCTCACTTTGCAACCACGACGTCGTGTTCAGTTGCCTCTGCTCCTGGAATCACCTTGTCGCCAGTTTATCTTTTTTTTTCTGTGCAATTGTAGCGATAGATGGATACGTTTGGGAGGGAATGGAGGCGGCAGCATGTTAGAGTGAAGCTAGAGAAGTGCGACGGGTTGCGATGAGTGGAATGAGACAAATCGTGCGGACGTCTCGCTACCGATCGACTAGAGTGGTACGTGCGGCTGGGATCCCCTGATTGCGCTTGAGCCCTCAACCGCCTTTCAGCCAAGTTTGCTTCGCCACTACCTGCTACCCTCGCCATCGTGCTGCGCTCTTCACCTATACATCTGTAGTCGATCTTCAATGCTTGCAGCGTTCAGTTATACATATCGCTTTTGTAACCTGTGGTCTTTGCAGCTACCTGCTTGTTCTGCTGAAGAGGCTGACTCTCTGTCTTGATACAGCAGACCCTAGCATCGTCAGAGAACAGTGTCCACGTACAGACGGAAGTCTGACCACTCTCGCTAAAGCCATATCGCACAATGCAGCGCACAACCGATTCGAGTTCTCCCGCTTGCACCTCGCTTTGCAAGATTCAACCCCTTCTGGCCCGCCATTTCGCTCCAGGTAACCGCATTGAACCGTAATACTTCAAACTCTAAGGCTAATTGTACTCCTGCCAGTGGCTATTTTCCTTGGGCCTGCAAAGAAGATACAGTTCCAACGGTAAGTCTGACGCTGTCCGTGTTATTCACCGCAAGCTACAGATTATTTTGTGAGCACCTATCCATGTCCTGGGGCGGGTTCAGGAAAACCCTCTGTTCGTTTTCTACGATGATGGAAGGAACCTTTCAAGTATGTGTGCATCTCAGGAGTTGGGGTGCGATGAGCGTGCTGGTCATGATGTGGTGATTGATGTTCTCCCGACTAACGCATAAGGTCAAACATAGCCTCCTCATTCGTTTTTGGACATGAGTTGCAGACGTACCCGACATCGCGTCACGCCTCAAACTATACTTTGTGTCATCCCAAGGCTATATTCCGGATACGGGGTATGTCTCTCAATTGAAGACATTTACAGCTGAAACCTACACTATTGCGGGCATTGAGCTACACATTTCATTGAATATCCCCGTGATGGCAGTTCACCGACATCGAAGTCCGCAAACCCTGGCTGGTGGGGAGGAGTTTAAGGGAGCTTGACACCCGGCGTTTGTATTTATTCCTGCGCCTTAGAGTTTCTTGTGGAAGTACCAATATCAACCCGTCACTTAGAGTTCAATACAACAACTATTGACCCTTACGCCGCCCGAACGCCCTACAATATCAGGCTTCAGCCGCCCCGCAACGGCACGCAACGAAATTAATATTCAGTCAGCATCACGCTCGTCCTATGTATTGCCACCAGCGCCACTGGGTTTGTGAGGTGTCTCCCCAATTCAGTCCTTGCCGCACTTGTGAGTTACCCGACTGCGGGCGCCAAGGCCCAATGAACGCTTTTCGACTTTTTACCAGGATCGTTGATGGGTGAGTGTACAATGTAGTCTTTCACCTAGACTTGTGGTGCTGACATTCCAATCTCGTATAAATTAAATGACAGTTATATTCCTGTTATGTAATTTTGTTGGTGAATCAAAGGTGTGATGCATTGATGGCCTTCAACTTGATGGTTTAGGACAATGAACCGAGGGGCCGGTTGCAAGAAGAACCAAGGCAGTAGTGCCCGACATGATTTTTTTTCCACAAGGGTATAAGCTTTCATGCTTTCCTGCATACAAGAACACTCCCGAGAAATGAAAGAACATCTTTACTACTACGGAACAGTTCGAATCAAGTTGAATCCGACATCCTTGATGAACGTTGATTAAATGACCACAGTCACTTGCTTATGGAGACGAACAGGGTAAGTTAAAGTACATTCAATCTATTCCTGCAGTTCCAATATCTTATGAATCAGCTACTCCCCATCGAGAGTCAACGATGTCAGAGTGTTCACCATAAAACGCATCACTAAAATCTCAGAAACTCACATTTCTCAACTGTAGCTCCTCCACAATGCAGTTCACTTCAGCACTCTTCCAGGTCGCTTCCCTCCTTGTACTCGTCGCAGTTCACGGTGACGCAGCCGCACTTAGTGCCGTAAGCATTCGATTTTCCTCCTCACCCCGTCATACAATCTGACCCCACGGCATTAACCAGCAAGCAAGCCCGGCAGTCGAGTTCTGCACAAGCAATAATTTTCAAGGAAGCTGCGTCGACATCTTCCCCTCCAATGGAAACTGCGTCACCTTTGGCGCAAACTCAGGATTCAATGACGCCGTCTCCAGTGTTCATGTTCAGAAAGGAACGACGTGCACCCTTTTCGTGTATGTATTCTCATATGTTTGTCGACGAAGCCTAATATGGTGATTCTCCGGCTTCAGAAACAATGGTTGCAGTGGAGGCAGCTTGTTTATAGGCTCTGATGTCAAGGCCCTTGGAGACTTCAACTTCAACGATGTCGCCAGCTCCTTCAAATGCAATGCTTAAAGGCTTTGAGGCTGGTGAGGTGTCCCGACGGTGTTAATGACGTATTGTATGGCTCAATCTCCATCCTGGTAGCTTCATGTAAACGCCAGAATGTATATCGTGCTATGCTCTACCTCTTACATAAAACCACTAGAATTTTAGCCTCGATTTCGGGGACGATCATTGTGACGGTGCCAGATGCACTTTGATGTGTGAGAGGAGACTGGATATAGTTCCTTATCGATCAATCCGCATTCAATAGTGATCCGGACATTGTGCTTCAACTCACATTTTGAAGTTAAAATTCTGCAGAGCTACGAGTCACTGCGAGCATTCATATAAGCCGGCCTCGATAGCTCCACTGGCCATGTCTTGTACATGTCTAGCAAACCGCAGAGCCTAGATAATTATCTATACAGGCCGAATCCGGTGGACAAACGAGAACATTACTTTCGAATATGCTCGCAATTTTATTGTCCCTCATGACAGGAAATGCTAGGGTATGTCGTTGTCTAACAAAACTGGCTGTGGTTCCATTCACCTGACGTAGGGTCATTGCATCTGTATCTCGCCCCAGGTTGCCAATGCCGGCTGCGTTCCGCTACAGTAGGATCTCGACACATACTGCTAACTAATGCGTAACCAGTGAATTTCCATTTTAAGAGCGGTAACATACGATTGGGATTCGAGAGAGTGTGTCGTATGCGAAGGTTACTTGTCACTTAGACGTTGGAGTAAAAACAGCTAAGTAACCTACGTAATCCACACCTCAGCTAAATTCCATCCGGTCCTACATCTCCGTAATGGCCCTCGGCCCCTCCGAGTAGCACAAACATTAGCCTTAAACCCTATATCCACCAGTGCGAATATATATGTAATGAAGAATATAAATGGTCATTTCCGTTTGCAACTGCCCGCATACTAATACACATATAAAAAGGTGAGACCACAAATATGTGCTGTAAAATGCCATGCAACCGTATTTTTAGTACTACTCTGGATCCACCCTATTCAAGTTTGCCGTCAACAGCGCCACAGCTTCTGTTCTGTCTTTTCTTTTCCGCTTCTTGAATAATGCGCTACGCCACCACACAAGCGAGCGAGTGAAAAACCAACTGTGTCAGCGGGCTGCGGTATTCAACTTGAAGTGTGCTTTATGCAAAGACTGGATGCGCTTGGTGATGCATGGGATTGACTAAGTTTCACTTATGGGATATATCCGAGGACGAATGAGGAGAGTCATCAAAACCGAGGGAGCCATGGGGACAATTTAGCCTTGAAGATTAGCTGGAAGATACACCGTGGCTCCGTTTAGAGGCTTGCACCGAGCCTAGCATCGACCGAGAGGGTATATAGACAGGCGTATGATTGAGAGTGTTCTTATTCTCCAGTGCTGTGCAGTGCGTTTTTACCCCCTTGACGATGTCATCCCTCTGACGTTTTGCCATGTCTCTAGCCTACATTCCTTGCATTTTCTTTCATAATTGTACCCTTCGCCATTCATTCCTGAACCATCCTTTACGCTCACTCTCTTTACACAATGCGCTTCCTTTGTGTAGGCTTGTTCTTTCTCGCTGCGACTCAAACCGCTCTTTCCGCACCAGTATTCCGCCGCGCGGCGACCAATGACGTGCTGGATGTCGGCTACGTAAGTCTTTGCGGTGTGGTATTTGCTAACCTAACAACCATTATGCAGCTCCACCCTCGATATGTGCACTCGTGGTACCGCCCGCCCGGCTACCTCGAGGAAAACTCGACAGACGAGGACTATCTGCCTGAGGAAGCAGACGACCCTGACCTGTACGATATCCACCCGTCCGATGAAGAAGAGCCCCCAGATCCGTCAGCGCCCTTCCACCACATACTTACCACCCAAACCAAAGATGAGTCAGTGCACTCCGAGGACAAACATCAGTCGGCTGTAAGGCCGGCGGTCCCCGGCGGCACGACGGGGCAATCTGGTCACGCGGGGACATCAACTCAGTCATCTGCGGCGAAGCGTCCTCGACCGTCATCACCAACTGAGGCGCAAATGCCGCCGCGGAAGAAGGCCAAGGGGAATGATGGGAAGGCATTCGTGCCTCATCCGGACGACAACCCCACGGGCAAGAAGAAGGCAACCCAATAACAGTCTGTAAGTGTAGGAGCCTCTATGTTCCGCCCATTTTCCTGATGCGGAGAGGGGTTTCAGATTTATTAACCGTTGGATTAGGAGTTGTCGTCATTACATACTCAATTTCATGACAACGTCATAGTCATCCTAGGCGCAGTGTGCAATGAAGATGTCTTTGTGCCACCCACCAACACTACTCAGCGTGTATCTACACAGTGCCCCTACAGCTTTGTGTTGCCTCGAGTAAACCAGTCTGAAGTTGCAAGTGGCATGCAGCGTCGTCGTCGTCTGCATACCTGGAACCAGGGACCTCGTGAGTCCCTGGCCGAGTCCACTCGCCACGCAGCCTCAAACCGGCCGGGGCGCCGGAGAAGTATGCGGAGGGGAGGAGCTTGCTGCCTGTCAGTGTTCCGACTGCGTCTTCTTCGTCGACTGATGCATCACGGCGGTCTACTCCGCCTCCGAAGACGGTGGACCGAGGGTTTGCAGGTGTGGAACGCACGCGGTCGCCGGCAGCGCGGCTGGGGCGTCTTGGGCGACGGCAGCTGCGGGTTGCCATTTTGAGGATGCTGTCGGTGTGTCGAATAAAGAGATTCCCTTTGGAGCCGTGTGAGGAGGGAAGCTTGTATGCTGCATGGACTCGGCGAGGTCTGGAGGGCGAGAAGTAAGGATACCCGTCACTTAGTCTCAGCTAACCATAAGCGCCCGCGGCAGCCACTGCAGCAGCCCGACTTCTGTCCTCAACACATAACATTTTAAGACAAACTGTCACCATAGAATTGATTAGAATACAATGAAGTACAATGCTATGGAATCAGTTTTGATAATTATAATCTCAACCAAAAGTTATGGGGCCAAACTTTTTTTATTGCACCAAAATCTCCCAAACAGCTTCCCCAGTAGCTAGAGCACATCATGTATTTTCGGAGTGGCCAAATTGGCCGCTTACATAAGCAATCCGGCAATTCCCGAGAGACTTCCACCATCCACAAAAGAACTCATAGAGCCTACCCAGTGCATCTAAAAGCCTTAATTTTGTCTTATATGGCACCTAGGAAGGCTGAAGGATTTGGGTCTCCATGCTGTCAAGGTGCCATCTAATGCTTGTAGTCAACTGAGTCACAAGTGACTGTGACTGCTGTATAGTTTCGGACTCAAAACGGGAAGTGCCCTCAGTGTCTGTGGATTCATTTGCAGATTCATTGGAAGTTCAAAATGAAGCTCAATTACTCCCATTTATTTCCAAAATGAATGACAGTATGAATCAATTCATGAAGTCGGTCACTCACTCCTGGCAGTACAAGTGACTTGGAAACACCATGCCTTGTACTAAGACCACTCATGCCAAAAATACGAAGCAAAATAAAAGCCCTCTGGTAGTAGGACCACAGATATACCAAACGGGGTTTTGACCTCCACCATATTGGCCGTTTAAGCGCCCGTTAACCCTAACCCAATGCTGATATAATGGGCGCTTATGGTTAGCTGGGACTAAGTGACGCCTATCTTACCTTGGTGTGCATTTTCCCATATCATCATGTAATCTACCACGGATTCTGTTGACACGATGAGCAAAATGATTTCTATTTATACATGGGATGAAAACAAGTCACCGCACGATGTAGCTCGATCCTCGATCCTCTTCTAGGTATAGACAGCATGGATGTCCTCCATGGATGAGATCCCAGAAAAATGTTGTTCCTGACCCGAGGTCCGAGCGCCCAGGACCCAATATATCAATATCAGACTGCACATAAGGAAATCTTGTGTGACCACAGATGTGACGCCATAAAACTATAGAACAGGAGACGCTACCTTGAGCTGTAAGGAGAGCGTGACGGTGCTTGTATTCGCGACCCGGGGGCCTTTCACGTTAACGGAGTGGGACCACGACCACGGTGCTCACTGGGGAACATGAAGGCGGTGATCAATCAAACGGGGCTAGCCGCTCCATGACCGTTGCGGTCGTTGGCCGATCTGCCGGGGCGCAGGCACAAGGGAGGATCAGTGTGACCACTTGTCCGAGCTACTCCGGCCATGGCGAGCTGCTGACAATTATTCCGAACACAAAACCCCATCGGCATTAGGTTCTTGTTCCAGAGCAACCATACGGCCCAAAGGGCAACATACCACCATCCTGGCCGATGTGCCCACCTTGAGTCCAGCATCGATTCTTTCCATGCTGCCATGGCTTTCGTCAAAGGCCCCCCTTGGATATGTAAATCCCAGCGTGGAAGGATCTAGCGAGGTCATTGTTTTTACTTCGGTGGAAAGGGTTGGTGTCACGGTATGTCGCCGTGCTTCCTCAGCTGCCATTTCGTCCCGTTTAGTTGTCTACACTGTAGGTCATGGCAATAGCAGGGGTCACCAGCTGCTCCCTGGTATCACTCCTCCTTCTGTATATCATTATTTCTGCTGCTGCTGTCACGGCTCAACGGCCATCCGAACGACCCGACATGTTTATAAGGAAACAGATCGCGTGAGCTCTCAGCATTTGCTTTCGTATGTGTATTGACGTTTCCTTAGGGTATTTCTTACGTGTTTACTAGTATCAGACCTGATCCAGAGCGTTGCGGGCCTTACCCAGCTGAAATGGGCACTGGAAAACCGCATCTACACAGGTCGCTCGTGTACCATTCAAGGTGGGTTCTACACTAGTACGCCTCGGGGTCTGCGTTGGCATTGAGGCTATTCTAGCCGCGGCCTTGGTTATGGGCGATCTTGGCTCCACGTTCTGGTGAGCTTCCAGCGTCACCCCAGCAACCCCTCTAAACCTACTTCAGGAGCGTTGTGATAGCTTCGCATACGTTCAGCGGGATTGCTATGAATAGGCATTGGCCGCGATGGGTCATGTGGGTCCTTGTCTGTACGGGATGGCTTTTTGTTATTATTTTGAGTAACGGCAAACCCTTTCCTATGAGAAGGGCACCGTTTAATTCCACCACAGCGTTTTTAATCCCTTTGGGAATCGTATCAGCTGAGAAAGGCCCTTTTTGTACGTGTACTTACCTACTAGATATGGCGTATTTAATTCCTAACGGGTTTATAGTCTCTATTGCCGGTACATGGTTTGTGAGCTTTAGAGAAGAAATAAACCGACCGTTAATTTCGCGACGTTCAGGTGTTTTATATCTTCCGAATATGCAGTGCCACGACTACTTCTTCATTACATTCCCGTGAGTTCCAGCTAACACAGTTTAAATCCCATGATGACGGGGTATTGCTTCATTCTCTAGCTTTTCCTCGCATCCTCTGTAATCCTGACCCTTTACGTGCTCATTTTCTTTTTTTTACGAGGATCGATCCATTTCCTGCCTGCCGAAGGTCCCTCCTTTCATTTGGACGATGTGCATTCGAGGCAGCGTGTGGCTATCGCGAAGCGTATGCTCTGGTAACTCTATCCACCTAAAACCACTCTATGCCCACTAAATTACTCTTCTAAGGTACCCTGTGGGTCGGTACCCGCCTTTGTTAGCATAGTTAATCCGCTCATCGATTGTGGCCGTCATAGCATACATCACATGTGTCCTACCCATTTCCATCACACGTGTAATAGCATTCCACTTCAAAAATGTCCCCGAAGCAGCCTGGATTGTGGGGAACTTCTTCCTATTCTCGCTTGGTGAGCTCTACATTGTTCTTACGTCCT
The DNA here is from genome assembly GCA_015039355.1 of Ramaria rubella. Lineage (NCBI taxonomy): Eukaryota > Fungi > Basidiomycota > Agaricomycetes > Gomphales > Gomphaceae > Ramaria > Ramaria rubella. Next base: position 136,973 of record MU134466.1, read on the forward strand.
CAGCTCATGTTCCTTGGCCGGATTAAAAAGGCGCGGTTGATTCCGTGATCTATGCCTCTACGCGCACAGTGCTCAGACCGTGGAATATATCACTCCGTCTGAGCTCATTTGGTAGCTCGGGAGTAAATTCAGGAACATCAATGCTCGACAATCGCTCGCAGGGGGGCCAAAACATCGACTATTTTGGCCAGAGCGAGAGAGTGGCGGGGGACGGAGGGTTAGGGATCCATGTGACTCAAGAGCGGACTGAAGAAGTGTATGAGAATGTTGGACTCGGTGTACAATGCTAAAGTCATTCATTTCGTGTGTAGCACGATTTTTAATCCGTCCCGCGATAAAACATAATGAGAAAGAGATGAATACTACGCCCTTTGCTCTCCGTCAGTCCACAAGTCCGTAGTGTGGGAAAGAGAGGGATTGAACAAAACAATTTAAGTTGAGAATTCGAATTCATCCAAGTGGCGCCGCGTCATGAAATATCACTCATCGCCAGGAACTACCTCATTCACTCCGCACTTCATCAATAAATGTGTAAAAAATACGAAATCCATCGTGGTCAAACTGTGGTTATCCACAGAGCAAGAACTTCTTCCGATGCTTAACTACCAGGTTCTCGGGTCACGTTGTGCCAGTGGAGTTCCACTGCATAGTTTGATCCAGAGATTTAGGAGTTTAGGGGTAGTTGGACGAGAATTCACTGCTTTTGATTAAGTCTTCGATGAGTCGTTGAAAGGAAAAATACGTATATGCACAGATCGGCCCCAACTGTACGACTTTTTTTTTTTTCATTTTCTTGAATTACAAAGGAATATGGATGGTACGCAGAGTCTCTGTGATGTTGCCACTGTGGCCGACAATCCTCGGAATGACTGCCCCATATGAAACCACCACGATGCTGAGGCCCATATGGGTCGCGTTGGTCACGATCCATGGCGGAGCAAAATGATAAAAATGGAAATTTTGGCTCCTTACTCCTAACCAATCCCCGCCAGTTACTTATCAATTCTCTTGGTAGATGACCAGCCCCATATTAGTAATATGCAGTCCAGGATTATTTGAACCGAGCAGCCACCGAGTTCGGTGATATTATTGCCCCTTCTAAAGTCTCCATGAAGGGCTTATGAACGTGTGCTGAGGTATGCAGGAGGTTGCAATGTTCCGGTACGGAGGAATGTATAATTGATTGGGAAGCCGTGGCGCCGATATTTCAACGTGAAATCCTGACGGCAAGATCATGTACAAATGATCGGTATTGTTCAGTAGATTATCATCCGCGGTCCATTTCCTTGGACGCATCGAACTCGGTAACAAGGATACTGTGCCATTCACGTGAGTCATTCGCAAACATCCCGAATGATACAAACTCACGACACATTGCATAAGTCACCACTCTCACACCACCATCCAGCGGATTATCAATACAACTGATCATACAAATCACTTTAGATGACGGATGGTCAATAATATGTCATGATTTGTGCGCCACAAGGAACGCGACTCACCCGTTTTCTTGGATTTCGGGCAATGTAGACTTATTACTATTTGTGAGATGGAGGCTTAGGGAATCAGTAATTGGATCATGAGGTACTCGAAGTTTAGTTAGGCCGAGCCGGGCCTTGAATCTCTATATATGAGGACCCCGTACTATACTATCGTCCACGCTCTGTCCGAGTCCAGATTCCCGGCCCAAGTCGCTCAGATGAACGTGAAGAAGGGAATGTTACTCCATTTTCGTCATGCAGCTGTTGGCGACTCTGCTAGCCGGAGGCGTAAGTACGACGAAGAAATGAAAATTATTTATGATTATTTATGTAATCTGCGTGTACACGTGTAGCGCTCGTCACATCTTGTTATTTTTCATTACCGTCATCACCAGTCCGACAGCACTCGTTGAAAAACACGGGCCACAGTGAAACGTAGGCATATGTCGCCTTATGTCACTTCGAGTTCAACGCTCACGACAGATTTTCCCTCGTAATCAGTGAACACTTTGTTTTTCTCAATAACACCTCTTCCTTCAATAGGAACAGTGAGGCTTTAACTAATTGCCTTCTTTATTTTATTTTGCTAAAAAAAATCGAGGACCTAGAACAAAGAGTCGGAATCATACGTCAAAACCGTTAAGAACGCGGAGTATTGATGACTTCATCACTGCGTGAAGTCTGATCCGCTGCTTGTCAGGTGGAAGACGCATTTGTTCTCTCCTCTCATGATTCCATTAAGGTATGTGCTGTATCCCTAGACCTCACTATAGTCTCTCAACAAATAGCGGCTACAACTCATGATGTGCCTGTGTGGCAACGCAAGCGCGAAGCAGAAAATGGAATATAGACATTTCACTAAAGCACTACGATTTTCATACATGATTAACGTGCTAGACTGCGTCATAAATAAACAGGGACGAGGACCAGCTTTAGTAGTCGTCTTTAAACGGAGGAATGCTCACGTGGACAGAAAAGTCCGGCATTTTCTACTGCCGCCTATGCTTCGACTTCTGGAAGAATTGACATACTTCTCGGCTACTTTGGAACCAATGATAGAAAGTGAGTTTTAAGCAATTATTCTTCCGCAAAGCTACGAAAATCACCGTGTTAAAAGCTTATACAAATTACAGGACACTGGGAAATTGAGACCCTCCACAGTCAACGCACAGACTAGGTAATGGGAAAATATGTTGCACTGAACCATGACGGTCAAAGGAGAGACTGGAAATCTCCCTTATCCTTTGCGTTCTGGCTGCTTCTGAGCGCTGGCCTGCGCAGTCATAAATCTTTTACTCTCCGCGTCGAAGCCTCCGCCCTTCGACCCTTCGCTGGTAGTCTAATTGTTCTTCACCACGATACCCCCGATGTTTTCATTTCTAGCCTTGTTGGGAGATGTGAACCCTAGTGCTCCAGAGTCCAGCAAGGTGGTTTTGTTCAATCCGACGGAAAGAATGGGCGTCATTGTATGTTGACACATGCGATACTACTAGATGTCGCGATCTCATCGATCCCACTTTGCAGATCATGGCTGTCGCTGGAGTGACAAGTTGCACCCTAGTATCCATTCTTCTCCTTTATATCATTGGATCTGCATTGGTATTGTGGTCTCGAAAAACTCAAGATCGGTCCGGATTGTTCATCAGTAAACAAATTGCGTGAATCACTATCATACAGTCTATCGTACTATAATACTGATTTTTTTATAGTATCTTTCTCACATGCTTACTTGTGTCGGACCTGATACAGAGTATTTCGGGGATAACACAAGTCAAATGGGCAATAGAGAATCAAATATACGAAAGCCGGTCGTGTACAATTCAAGGTGCGGAACATCCCACTCCGTTCGACGTACATGCCTATTCTCCTCTATAGCGGTAACTTTGGTGATGGGTGACCTAGGGTCAACCGTTTGGTACGTTCTTAATTTATCTATCCTTCATCAACGGTCTATTTAGTAGTCTTCAGGAGTATCACAATAGCTGCTCATACATTCACTGGGATTGCACTTGGAAAACACTGGCCTCGATGGTTGGTTTGGACGACTGTTTGTACAGGCTGGACTTTCGTCATTGTGTTAAGTTGGTGTTGAAATTATTACATTGTAATTTCATTCTCAATTGAAGGGTACGTAACAGCTTTCTTGGTCCCCTTGGGTCTTGTCGAAACAAAACGTGGTCCTTTTTGTAAGATCGTTTGTCAATTCTCACGGGGCATTACTTACATTTTGTTGTAGTTTCTATTGCGGGGACTTGGTACGTTTGGCAGGCTGCTCATTGCACACATGAATACTATGTGACGTCTCTATGCAGGTGTTTTATATCCTCGGAGTATGCCGTCCCCAGACTAGTCATTCATTATGTTCCAGTGCGTGTCGCATAGTATCAGCTGCAGCGGTGGCGTGACTGGAGTATCCTTATCACAGCTTTTTGTTGCGTCTGCCTTGATTATCATTTTCTATGGTCTTATCTTTCGTTTCTTGCGGAGAAGTGCTGGATTCCTTCGACCTCAAGGCTCGCTTCCTGCGGTGAATGATGTGCTATCTAGGCAGCGTGTCGCCATCGCAAAGCGGATGCTCTGGTGTGTTGCGTTGGCATCCGATACTGATCCCACCTCTCTGATGACTTTGCATGTTTAGGTACCCTGTTGGTTCGTACATCTTACTTCATTATGTTCAGTCTTAGTCTGATAGTGGTATTCCATAGCATTCCTCACATGTATCATGCCCATCGCAATTACGCGTATTACGGGATTTCAAGAAGAAACCGTTCCTGAGGCCGTATGGATTGTGGGCATGTTTTTCTTGTTCGCACTTGGTGAGTATTGGGCAGTATCATATAACAGTTGTTCTCATGAACACATCTTTTTGATCTCAGGAGCTGTCGACTCCGTAATTTACGCGACGTCGCGAAGGGTGATCAAACCAATCAATCTGCCGTTCCACATGATGGCCACGCCTGGAAGCGACAACTCCAATGCCCGGATTGTGGATATTGAGAGGGCAGATACTCGAGAGAAAGCGTCAAACAATGAGCTTATGTTTGAGTACAGCGTGCATAGGGACCAAGATGGGTTTAAATTTGAGGGTGCGAGGAGGGTGGGGCTGGAGGGTGGGATTATGGTGACGCGGGAGCAGATTCAGGAAGTCATGTAGGATGAATGGCGGACTTTGATGCTATTTTGCTATTATTCCTTTGCTTGCCAAAAGATATCGTTAAGATATGGGCGGTTAGGATTAATGGCGTAAACGTGGCGTGTTGATGGCTGTTCCTTGACTTTGTTGTGCACTCGCAGGAGACGCTTGTGTAAGATCTTTAATTTTAGCTGAAAGAGAACATCAGACGGTTATGATACGACACGCTCTGATGGTCTTAGCTGACAGAGTGGAGAAAGGCGAATACACAGTGGAAACAATGACCGATCTACTTAACTTCGTTCCTTGCCATTCTAATGTGTCCCAGCTTGAAAGAGTTCGTACTACTGTCAAACTTTGAGAGGAATCATGAATGTTCTACCCGGCTACCACACAAATCAAGCAGGAAGATTAGTGAAAATCCCCAAAATAGAGCAATGCACAGCAATGTACTCATCGACCTATGAATCGCGAATGACAGAACGGAGTCGGTCACGTGACCGTTCGGAGTATACAGCGCACCGACTTGGCTGTCCTCCTGGCAAGACATGGAGCTGATCCACTTTCTCCTACGTAGATGTTTTTCTTTTTTTGGGATGCTATGCTCATATTATTGATACGCCTTCGTTGACAGATTGATGGCACTCAGATTATAGATTCGGTACCTTCTCACTGGCAGCCTTGGACCTTGGCTGCGCCGCATTGGACGCTCTGTAATACGCATCCCGGAGAATTTCAACTCAAAGTGTAGCAACACGCGCCACAAAGGCGCAACTACCCCCTTGTCCCAATTTGGATCTAGCCACCTGGTGCGCATCTACAATCGCTCTCACGACGATACTACGTAGACCGCAGAACCTTTACACGTTCTTCTGTGAAGCCGGTTGTAATTAGCACACGTTCATTATGTTCCGAAAACAAGTCGTGAGGAATTTGATGGGAAGTCTTTCTCACCTCACTATCAATATCAGAAGTGATCGTGCCGCCTGCACGCTTGATTCCTTTGTACCCAACCTGTGAAGATTTGCACACTAATGCCTGCCTCGATCAAACTATTTCTCGTACTCCACACACAGGCGATTCCCGATGACGTCAAGCTGCACTATAGCACCCGGAACCACACCGCTCAAAATACAGAATAGAAACCAAGAGACAACAGAAAAAAAACGAATAATTCTTGGACTGGGGCTCCCAAAAATGCATTCGTGGGAATTATGATGCGGCCGGAGAAGAACCACAATTCTTCTGGAGTTTCGTATCCTCGTGTCTTCATGCTCCTGGCACATCAGTAGATGTCACGATAGCATGGCTACGCGTTTTGTCCAATCGAAACTTAGAAATCAATCACTGCTGCCATCGATGTCAGTATCATGTCTCCACTTCGGCCCAGCATCCGAGTCTATGGCGGTGAATCTAGGGTATGTCGCTGTCCTCCATATGTTCCCATTCTCAACGCAGCCTCTAAGCAGCGGTTTGAATGACAAGATGAATCAAGTCGCAAGACATGATCCAGTGCCAAAGTATGCTCTACATCTCGTGTGTATGTTGGATGACATTGCAAGCAGTGTTCTCTTTAGGCACATCTCTCGTATTCGCGATTTTTCCAACCCTCATCATTGCCACCATTCCGCAGCAACCTCCGAGCCCACCTTCGGACAACGGCCGTGATGTCACAACATCGGTTAAGAAACAAGATCAAGTTCATCATCTTAGTCGTCTTCCCAAGAATCCCCAATACGACGAAAAACAATGGGCTAACTTCACGTGACCTGGGCGATCCTCTCAAATATACTAAGGAACGGGATTGTGTTGAAAGGAAGATCCGTCCCATGGGGAACAGCGCTGATCAAAGGACCGATTCCCCAGAAGCAGCCACTGGCAGACCCTTCCAAACTTATTCAATGGAGTGTAGACACAGCAAACTACAGAATTATATTTGCGAAGAATTGACCCCTGACTGTGGCATATGGTGTCTAACACTCCACAAGTCCTATTATAGCCATCGCCTCAATACAAAAAGTTATCTCCATCTCTGCTCCCCGAGCTTTACTTACACGTAGTCAATATTATGGCGCAAGCATGCTCCAATGATTTCATGGTGAGTATGCATTACTCCACTACTAATTCACACTGAAAGCAATAGCCTTCTCAACACATTCTCTCGTGGCATCCCCTCTCAACTTTATACGTCCTAAGTTACGGGGTTATGGTACCTATGCACTCGGTTTATCACCTTATACGTAATCGTTTACACTGTAAAGCAGATCTACGACTACTTCTTAACAATATCCCTAGAAGTCAATCTCGTCTGGGCCTCGAAATGGAGTCTCCCGAAAGTACTGTACCTCGGAACGACGTATGTGGGCTTCCTACGAATAGCTTTGCAGAGTTATTGTACGACACATCCCACCCATTCTTCTACGCGAAGCTTACATCCTACAGCTATATTCAGACCTTGCCTCTCGTCCACGGCTGTCGCTCGGCTTGACGTGATCGGAACGGGTGAGTATTTTATTCTCGGGTTGAGAGGTCGTTCATCTCTTGCGATTCTTGCAGGCCTAGTGGTCGTGATGGCAATTATTTCCGAATGTAAGTTTATCTGGTCTGGTCTGATCTATGTCCCATTGAACCCCGCTTCAGTGGTTTTGAGTTTCAGGACATGGTCGATCTGGGAGAGGAGCCGGCGGGCGGGAATAGGACTCATTGTCGGCTTCTCCTTGCTCGTCAGTTCTTGTCTCGTATTAGTATATGTCGGCCTCAAGGAGGAGAAAAGTACGTAAGCTATCTCGATCCCACACTCGCGTGCGACCCTATTGAGGCTTCCTTTCCGCAGTCGACAAACTCACTCCGAGTAAAGTTGGAATAATATACCTAGCAGGATGCATACTCTCTATGATGTATGACTCGTGTACGGACATGTTTCCCGCGATCCTACTAGTATGGGTGTTTCTCATCCGGCATACACAGCTATGCTTTCTCTCAACTTGTACAAGGCGAAACAGCATTGTGTGTTGGCCAAAAAATTGAATTCCCGTTGTCACTGCTAATTTGGTGCTTCCCAGTCAGCGACATCCCGGTCGATTATAATCAAACGCAGCTCGCAAGTGTGCTTTTCAGAGACGGTCAGAACCACACAGACTCATTTTGCGAAGCTCATTAATATTACTAAATAGGTATATTGTATTATGTCTATATAATAGGTGGGTCCGGTCATAGGTTCTAAGCGTATTGGGATATTGACTTTCAATGACATCATAGGCCTTACATCTAGCAACATACCCGTCATCATCGTTAAGGTATATATGTCCACCTATCTAAGGAAGACACGCTTACCAATCGTACAACACAGAATGTTTCTCTCGTCGCAAACCTTCTCCAGTATGTTTGTGTGATTCTTTGGCAAATGCAAAGAATTATTAATTATCCTCTCTTACAGGATACAAATGACCTTGCGCTCCGTATTGGCGAAGCAGATGTTCCTCAACCTGCGCACGGTGGCCTCCTCGCAAGTGGAGACCTGGATGCCGGGTCGGGGCCTTACACTTCCGACAGTATCTTTTGCGCCCCGGAATGAAGATCCAAATTCGCATCTCAGCACAGTTTCGGGGCGCATGGCGGGAAGAGACGAGATATCAACGCAACACGGACTTGAGGGTGAGGGAGTGATTGAAGAAATCATTTAATATATAGTGCGTGTTCTTTGACTGCTACCCATTCCCCCGTAGTAATGATGGTCACGCACATTTTTAAGTTTTTGTTTTGGTAAAAAAAATTAGCTCGTAACAAGCGTTAGAATGACCGTGAGTTTCTGAATCAATGTTCCATTTACTGTAAAAGAGAATATATCGATTTATCTACGGGAAAATCTATTGGCCGCAGGTGGAGCTTACCGCTAACCAGTAACGGCTTCTTAGAAGTCTGGAATAGAGAGAGACGTGCAGTGTGAGAGAGCCTCCGGAACATGGGGGGGGGGCTGAATCCATGGATCCTGCGTGTCAGCGCACGCCCCCATGGACCCTCATAGAACCATGGAATACATCCATGGATTCCATGTTCCGGACTTCCTGCCAGACGGTGGTTTCCTCACACATGCCTTACGTTTGTGCAACAGCTTATCATCCTCCAGAACAACCCCATCACCATCTATGAGGCAATTAGAGCGCAGACCCCGGTTGTGATTATCACATAGCAAGCCGTGTAAAATAATGCATTCCAAACATCCTCACAGTCCATATGTAGATGTACGGGCCATGAGCGAGTCTGGATTGCTGAGTTCCATGTTACAGAACCGGGCACAGTTGGTTGCTGAGGCCCTAGCGTTGGAGGCGATGGGCAGACTGAGGGTGAAGATACCGTGTAACACACACCAAGCAACTGTCATTAGGTTGGCGAGTAAATCGACCAACGACGATTCGACAAAATAATTTTGGGATATCTGGATCATCTCAGGGATGCCGGAATAGTATGTCCTGACTTTAATACCGATATGATATTCGAGACCATACTCCAGCAAGAGATTTATAAGGTGGGATGTTGGTTTCGGCAGATTGTCCCTTGGAAAATACCACGCAATCGCACGCAGTGAGGTCCAGCAATGTTCAATGTCATCGTCATTAACATGTGGAGCTGCACATACGACCGAGTGATAGGACAGGGGAAGCATCGAAGGGGGCTCATATAGCACGGATAATTGATTCAAAGAGATGTAAGGTTTCAACGTGCGGACAAGGTTAACAAATAGTCTTACGACAGCATCGAAATCAAGCTGTGCAGATACTCCAGGAGGATTCAAATAGGTTGTTTAACTGTTATGTCATGGAGTTTAATAAACGGAGCACATAAAAGGACCAGTATGCGCACCCTGCATGACGATGTACTACCAACGACTCCTGCCAACGACACGTCAACGTCACTAGCGCGGCCGGGTCAGTCACGGATATCAGTTACGCGTTGTCACTGCTGGTGGCTAACTATGTGAATTCAGTCTCGAGGAATGTGGGCAAAGGCCAGAAAGCTATAACGACCATGGCCGGTGGCGAATGTTGACACACCCGTTTACATAAGAAACAAGCGCTCACGACGGATCGGACTCGACTCCACGTTCCGGAGACTCTTAGGACGTGTAACATCGCCCCAGGGGGTCAAGAGACCTCACGGGATGGGGAGAACACGCGGAGCGGGCGAGTAAACCGTAAGGTCACCCATGAGCAGCCCTTGTGAGCACCCGCGGGCGGCAACATTGAAATTCTAGTACAAACGGAGGAAATGTGTCGGACTGGTATTTTCCGTCAATGATGCTCACCATACTGGTCCGGTCAACTCTCGCAAGTTCCTTAGTCTTGACAGTATTCAAGAAGGTTGCCTGCTTGTCAATGCATTACAGATGTTCGAAAACAGGACGGAAATTAGGTAAGCAAAGCCATGTGCATACTCCTCGTTTCTCCCCACATCCAGACTTTCCCCGTGTAAGTAACTGCTCATCCTTCCACTTCGATCAACCACCAACCCGCGTGACTCGAAGTGTAATTCAACATTTTCAGGGTCACTCGCCGGCGGTCCGCTCGACATGGATTCTATTCAGCCACTTGTCACGCGTACGGTTCAAGTTTTGGTGGCATAAAAATCAGCTCTCCTTTCCAGGTCACCACAAGTCCGCAAGACTAACAACATTTGTTTAAAATGCAACTATTCTGGACTGTCTCGGCTTTGGCATCCATCTGCTTCGTTCTTCAACATAAATCCTCCCTTTTATCACGCGTATCCGCCTCTTCTCATTTCCCGAGGGTTTCTCTCGCTGAACCCCCCCGTCAATCTACTAACTTGACAAATGTTGTGCAATG